>VCRD01007559.1:0-10490 GCA_006783055.1 Trinorchestia longiramus
GTACGTATACTGGAGACAGTACGTATACTGGAGACAGTACGTATACTGGAGACAGTACGTATACTGGAGACAGTACGTATACTGGGTCCTATAGGCATACTGGGTCCTGTAGGCATACTGGGTACTGTAGGCATACTGGGTCCTGTAGGCATACTGGGTACTGTACGTATACTGGATGATACTGCCTCTCATTTTTCATGGCATAAAAATTTCATACCGGAGAAGTTTAATCCATGACTCACCCATTAACGAAGCTGCTCCTGAATTCAAGCGGTGTGATGGACCAGTTGGCAACGCGCTGTCTGTCAACCAGTACGTCGCCTTCCCACACTCCCTTCTTGGTGATGAACTTGTGCGCTGGACCAAAGTTGACGCGCCCTAGATTCTCCACCAGGATCTCCAGATGTTCCACTGCACCCGTGCCAGGCAACGTCAAGTTCTTGTCCCTGGCAAATTAGGTAGAGAACTAGGATGAACATGGCAGGAGGCCCCACTGTGCAGGCTAGAATTGAGCTTGGGGGTTTTCACAAGTGGTTCTGAACTGAATGTTCTTCCAATGTGACCAATTATGGGATATTGATTTAAATTACGTACAAATGAATTGCATAAATTAGAGTGTACAAATTCACGTCGAGTATAGAAGTAAATGGAAACAATGTTTAGGTTCAAATTATATTACAATTATATGAAATTAACAAAGAACAAATAGGAATTGTAACGCGCATTGCAGCACTTCAGGTCAGTAAAACACAACAACTTCTGAAATTCTGACAGCCCCATAATAGATATGAGGACTATTTTCCAATTATGAGAAGTACGTTTCCTCTTCATTCACACCACACACTTGTGAAATAGCTTCCAATTTGCTCAAACTTTGCCGTAAAATACAGACGCTACGTCACACTGAACAGTAACTCATGGTGAGCAGAGGCCGCTGCAATAAATGTTATCAAGTGCCTATTGAAATTAGGACACCATGCAGTTAGTAACTGCAACTCAATAGAGATGTTGCATGAGCGCCCTACCTGCCCTCCCAGAAGCCGAAGGCGTCAACAGAGTCCACCTCCTCGTAGGGCCGGGTGATGACCTCACTGTTCACAAGCACCTGGGCCATGTCCCTGTAGGAGGTATGGTTACAGAGACACAAGGTGTGTGTTGCATTTATCACGTCCCTGTAGGAGGTTTTACTAAATATCTCCAGGGCACTACCCTATGAAGTACCCGAACACATTAACGCCTGAACTATTTGTAAAAAATAAATCAATTAATGTATGCTTTTCCCAAATCCAAAAGGCTTTAGAAAACATTAGTAACAGGGATTTTGGCAAAAAATATATTTATCAATAAAATATTGAAAAAGGACTATATATGGTTCTCTGAGGCGCGAAATATAATCATATAGTCCTAATAAGCCTTACACAACATAGTATAATTATTTTCATTACTTTGGTAATTCAACATAAAAACATTCATACGCAATTCAAGAAATAGTGAAATATGTCCAGGCGTGGCGTGAATTAGTCAACTCGAGACTGCTGACAGAGCGACAGCTCGTTGCTCTTTGAGTGAAAGCAAGATGTGACATCATCATGCAGTGCAGCAATCACTACTTAAAACAATTGAGCTGTTGTAGCACCTTGCTCTTATTGATTACAGACTTATGACTCAGTGAAAGACCATCGTAAGGTCCTCATAGGTGTCAAAAAATCAGTTCTGACTCAGTTGCCTGCCACACTCACCTAACGTGTCCCCTAATTATCAGTTCTGACTCAAGTGCATGCCACACTCACCTAACGTGTCCCCTAATCATCAGTTCAGACTCAGGTGCCTGAACCAGTACGTCTGTGCTGTAGAGAACGTAGCCGTACGACTGACCGTTGCCGTCGTTCATGTCCAGCGCCTCCATGTTCACAGGACCGTCCTCAGACACGAAGTTTTCCTGAAAAACAACATCACAACATAGATTTGTTCTAGATGCAAATTTGCCTAAATAAAACAAAGCTCTTTTAAAGCAATGACGAATAACTTATCATGTGAATATGAACGTGATTTGTCTGCTCGAAGTTCATACAGCCGTCATTAATTCGCAGCTTACGGGCTTCAAAGACTTTTCTACAACATACAGAAGATATTTACAATTTTACAGTAATGTTGAAGCTAGACTTAGTATCTCAACTGCTTGTATGGCAAAGACCATTGAAGTGCAGACTTACACTTTCAGGAGCGTAATTAATTATTTCTAATGAAACTGTCCGCAAGCCTCACCTGGACTTGACTGACGAGTGAGGGGAAATCCAGCATCTCCGTTACGGGGAAAGCTCCATACGCAGCCTTCTCCCTCTGTGAGGGAGCTGGGGGATTGTCCACTGAAAAACAATTGTTTGTGGATTAATGTGAATGTATGTTTGATCATGGTAATGATATAACATTCAATGAACAATGTATAAAAATAGTCGGTCTGAAATTTCTTATCGTGCGTTATATTTTGACGCGTTCCCCTATTGCATGCAGACACCAATGGTTCATTATTTTTAATATTTGTACAAAAATTGTGTGTTTAATGATTCATTTAACCGAGGAATGTGCAGAAATTAATACTTATTAGTCAAGTGAATGCAAACCAATCGAGTTGAGCTCACATTGAGGTATTTAGGCAACGAAATAATCTTTTTTCCTAATTTTTTGATGCTCTCAACTTTTGATGGTTACACTTTTCGAAAATATATTTTTATTCGACTAACATGATGAACATAGCAATGGCATTTTTATTTCGTTTTCAATTTTATTCTATAAAATTATTTTTATCCAATTCGAAGGAAAAAGGCCTGATAAGCCTTTGGCTTTCAATAGACAAAACGCTGTTTTATGTGTAGTGATACTAATATTTCAATGTCTTTCCTGCAATAAACGTAAACGTAAATAAAATTCATTTAAATGAGAAATAATTTGTTAATGAAACATGCATTCATAAATTTGTGCAATAATATTTATAGTGCAATATTTTCTTCAATATATTTTAGCAGCAAAGTTGGCGATGTACTTTTATGAACTGATAACATATAATTATAAATTCATTATTAAAATGCATTCACAATTAAGGCTGCTTATTTTAGCACCCCAGCTTTAAGAACAAAATAATCACAATAGTTCTCAAAACAAATTTTTTGAAAGATGGAAAAAATCCGACGGTGGAAATCAACAAAAACTGATAAATCTTCACACAAATCAGTTTAGGTTGTTAACTAGAATGAATTTCCGTGAATTTAAGCATATACGATAACAACCAGCCATGGCACATCATAGTAACATGTACCTTACACTTAATTTTTCATCAATATTTATGATTTATGAGCTAATTTTCTACATATGTATAATTTTTCGTTTATTGTCCGCATTCAAAGGACCGTTTCAGTTTCATTGACTTTTTGCGGGAAAAAGATGACGAAAATAAAACCAATGTATACCCCAAATCACAAAGCTTGACGCTTACATCGAGTTTTTGAAAAGGTTTAAAAATTACAATTTCTCAAAAAAAAATTCAGCTCCAGCGATCATTTGGTCGTTGATTAGTTCAGATTCCAGAGAAAGTTCACTGACCAACATGAGTTGGGTGACGTCCATCACTGTACCTACTGACCTGTACCTGCCACTGGTAATGGTACAGTGTATCTAGTGTACCTGCTACTGGTAATGGTACAGTGTATCAAGCGTACCTGCCACTGGTAATGGTACAGTGTATCAAGTGTACCTGCCACTGGCAATGGTACTGTGTATCAAGTATACCTGCCACTGGCAATGGTACTGTGTATCAAGTGTACCTGCCACTGGCAATGGTACTGTGTATCAAGTGTACCTGCCACTGGTAATGGTACAGTTCATGAGTGAATCAGTCACTGTAGAATGACCAGTGACCGTGTTTCTAGTGGTCCTGGTCAGAACTGGTCAATGCTGTCTATTGAGCTTCACTAACAAGTACTCACCAGTACCATTGAGAGGGTTGTAGCGCGAGTAAATTTCCACGAGTCTGTCGTACTTCTCTGTGTAGTCTCCAGCCTCAGAGAGCGGGGCTCCGTAGTCTGGCCAGGTGCATTAATTAAAAATTAGTAATTTGACGAATGAAATACTGTTAATTATATTATACATTAACTGCGTTTATCAAGTATTTCTACATTCTATTGTAATGAGTGGAACATTTAAAAATCGTTGATTACTATGTAAATTAAAACATTAAAGTTCAGCAAGTAATATGCTCTACAGCGTCAATTATTGAAAAAAATTAAAGCATATAGATCGTATTAATGTATCGAATAGCTCATACTAGTAAAATTGAAAGGTATGCCTCACATGAATGATTTCCAAAATGCCAGAGAAAAATAGGATATTTTTAGAGTTCACAATCAATTGTCAGATAAAAAGATTTTGGCAAACGTAAGGCCGAGTGTAAACTCTCTATTTCGAGTTCATCCAGTTTTACACTATTCTGCCCGATATTTCTACAATATTTTCATTAACATCATGTGTTCATTAAAATTTTTCCCCGATTTTTTGAAATTAAATCCACTGAAATAAACTTAATTGTAGATATGGTAATCGAAGTTTTGTAGTGCCAGTGTCCCAGAAATTGTGACTAGTGAATGCTACAAGCATCAGTATCTGCAGTGACAAAATTATACAAGGTTGCTCAAGATCTAAGAAGACTTGAAGCTGTCGTACTCGATATTTTATGGTTTGTTTATTAAGTGCGTGTGAAGGGTATTTTCAAGACAGTGTGTAGGGCCTTTTAATAAATTGATACAGAAGCTACCCCACAAAAACAATAATGAGGTCCGACAACACTTCGAACTGAGCTGTAGTAAGTTGATTTGACTCACCGTATGAAGTTGTTATCAAATACCCCGCCATAAAAGCAAAGTTTGTACCGCCGATGAACATGTAGAAGTTCAAAGAAGCGTTCAAAGACAGCAGGTACTCCAGATTGGTCGAAAAGTCTGTTGGAAAATCAACATTCAAATAATTTGACACATAGACGGATGATTATTAAGGTACTAATGGCAGAAGAATGACAGCTTGCACTACGATGATGACATTCCACGATTGCCAGATTGACAGAGTGAGCACAAAGCAATTGCAGCGTCAGTCGATCTAAAAAGGTATAAAATGATGCTTCGCAGAAGGTGATTTCTTGGAGTTTGTTTCTGAATTGCTAATCATCTATTACCAGTGACAAGACAGCGTAGTTCATCACGCGACTCTCACTTAGTGAGGTAATTACATGGAGACTTTACACAGCTGAGCTCAATTTCTACCTAGTCGTTACTAGAAATTTGAAGACTAAATTGCCAATTTTCTGAATAACCAGATTTCTAAATTCAGTATGTTGTCTTCCTGAGCAGTACATGTTATGAGAAGTGGTTAAAAGAACTTGCAAAGCACGTAATGAGAAGAGGAATCTGGCCAGGTGGCCCATAGGTATAATAACTTTCATTTTGAAATTCTATGAACCCCCTTAAAAATCTTGACTCCCAGGATAAACACTCGAATTTCCTAAGCTCGTGTGCAAAAAGGTACATTGACGTCCCTACACGATGCAGAAATATTCACCTCCGTAAAAGGCCGCTTATGTAGTTAGTCTTGATGGGATGGTCTTTGTCTCTTTACTGAGAAGAAAGACGTACAGATAAATAAACTACAAATGAGCTTTGTGCCCGCATAAAATAGAACGCAACTGAAGTGAAATACCATCAATGTTCCAGACATTGTGGCCCTCCATCCAGTGGTCCAGCCAGCCAGCCCAGAACTCGGTGATCATGATAGGGCGGGAAGGTTGAAACTTCTTCAGCAGTGCGAGGTTCTCGTCGATGTCTGTCTGTAAGTTTGCAGTCTGCAGGGCTGTCAACAAATAAAAATCCAGTGTAATTCTGGCTGATTCTGGCTAGTGTATTATCTATTCTGCGTGTTCTAAAATCAGAGTAAGTATTGAAGGTCGAGAAGAGAAATTAGTCTCCAACTTTATTTGAATCGATTCCATGATCCACAGGAACAACGGCAACAATGCAAATCAATAAATATGCAGGGATCAATTTCTATAGAATCCTGAATATCCTCTAAACTCTAAAGTACTTTAACTGAATACGAGTGAGATACTGATTTCACTCTGAAAAATTGTGTACAGTATTTTTGAAAGCAATTTTTTAGCAGAAAATACACTGGATCAGATTCAAAATACTGACGCACTCATCGAACAGTAAAAGTTTACGAATATCAACGCTGAAAAATGACATCGAAATTTTAGGTTTAGTATCCTACAATACATGACAAACATTCATACAACAAGCATCTAACTAAATGCTATGACCTCTGAATCAAATTACTTGCAGAAATATAATGAATAATTTGTAGCACAGTCTTTGCTATGTTTTCAAGTGAAGGGTTACTGTTATGATCGTTACATCTTTTCTATTAATTGGTGGACATAATCGTCCACCAATACAACTGTCAGTGAAAAGTTAATTTTTGGATGAACAACGCCAGAAAAAAATATTATTTCGTCATTAAGAAAAAGGTGTTACAAGAGCGTGCTCGTGTGGACGAAAAAGTTTCACATACAATACCAGTTATTCGTTAGAGATATTAACATAATACACCGTTTGCTTACTGAAACATATAGGATATAAACTGATATTGGTAAAAACACTTGCAAGTCATTGGGTACCTTTTGGTAAAATATTGTTCTATTTACAGGATTTACAGCTTCATTTCATTGTCTTGCTCATTTTATTTTTCGTATCTTGATAAAATGGCTCTCAGGTCCTTGAAAAACTGATGACGAAGCTCAAGCTCGATTTCGATGTGCGTCGTCCAATCACCTGAAGAAAATTATAAACAATTTACTGTAGGTTTACATGCACACCAACCTCCAGGCAAGGACCCCAAATCCCATCTGTCGATGACAGAGTCGGAGGTGAAGAGAAGGGAGTTGTCGAAGCCTCCGTTGATGAGGAGGTCGCGGAGGAAGGCCATATAGAGGCGGTCCCGCGGCTCGTCCTCGTACCCGAAGTGGCCGTACTCGTTTTCGATCTATGGGTACCATTCATAGGAGTGTGACAAGATGTTTTAACACACATTAACCCATGAATGACGAGCGGTTCCATTTGAAACCAGGGGAGAAAAATGCATAATTTAACTGTATTATTAAGTATCGATTTTAGTGGCTAATTGGTTCAATACAAAGCTTGTACATTTTCTGAACACGTTTTGTTCTTATACGCCTGTTACACCATGTTCAGTTGGCCTTGGAAGATTGCAAGGGAAGAGTACATACAGTAAATAATTCTCGTCATTAATGGGTTAATGTGAATATAATCGATCGTATCATACTCAGAAGATGAAGTGGATTCCAAGGAGCTTTGTCACAATTATCATATGATATTTATAAGGTTGATGAACAAACGATATTTGATGGTCTCTGTAGATCGAAGAAGTAGATTTCATGCCTAATATTTTTTGTGGTTTCTCCACCAGTTTATGTTGAGAGCAGAAGCAACCTACTCAAGTGAGTATTATGTGCGCCATTACCTTTACTTAACACACAAGAATTTGATATGAGAGGAACTGAACTAAATGGGACTATTTCAAGAGCATCAGGGAAATATAGTGGAGAGACTCCAACGACTAAGTACAGGCTCTGCACAGGAAGGACGAATTTGAAAATAAATCTAATGCACCTCAACCAATAAAGGGAAATACATATATAATAAAACCATAATTCGACTGTTTCAAATACAGATAAGGTTTTAATATAAATCAATTAAACATCATACATGCTATCGAATTGAAGAAACATAATATTAGCCATAGAGGGTTATTTTCAATTGAAAGTCTATAAAAATTATTTATGCAACCACGTGTGTGATAATTTAACCCCAGTACCAATACATCAATAATGAGTTGAGTGGTAAAAAGATCACTGACTTGCACAGAAATGATGGGCCCGCCCTCCGTGAACTCGAGGTCCGCCACCTGTGCCAGCAGCGCCTCAAAGTACGACATGACAGAGAAGCGGTAGTTGTCGTAGTACGTCCGTACGTGCATCGTAGGGTCTCGCTGCAGCCAACTGCAATCAGTTACGAGATCAAGAAATTGCCAATAGCTTATAATTAGAAAATCCCAATACACAAACAACCTTCAAAGTAGTGAAACACTACCTCCTTATCTATTCAGAGTCGAGCAATAAAAAGTTAAAAAATATGCATGACACTTTCGTCCAAACCTGGGTAGTCCTCCAAACTCCCACTCAGAAGCGATGAAGGGACCTGGCCTGAAGATGACGAAGAGGTCTTCCTCCTGCGCCATCTGGACGAAGGTCCTCACGTCCAGGAAGATGGACATGTCCTCGTCCAGGGAACCAAAGTCAAACACGCCTTGTCGGGGCTCGTGCAGGTTCCAGGGCACGTAGCTGGTACATAAAAAGGCTGTAAGCAATAAAACTCTCATATCTTCACCACACCTATGCATATCTTGAAGATTCATACGAGTCAATATGATACAAGACAACATGACCAAGTGTATGACTCTTCACAAAGCACGTTATGAAAATTCAAGTCTGTCACACTATTTTTTTAATAAGCAATTAACATAATTTGCATTATTTAGGCCAAGTAAATTTGGCAACAACACTCACGTCTGGACGGCGTTGAGTCCAGCAGCTCTCATCTTCTGGAACGTCTCCCTCCAGTAATATGGGTGGACTCTGAAGTAATGGAAGGACCCCGAGAAAATCCTCAAGTCTTTGCCATTGAGGGTAAAAGTGTCCCCTTCAGCCACCAGCCCTGAGGAGGTGACGCCCTCTGGAGCGTAGTACTCGTACAGGCTCATGGATGCACAGGGCGAGACCTGAGGACATTGTGCTGATGTATTTATGGATGAAGGCTTAATAATAAGAACACAATGAGCTATTGACGAAATTTGAAAAGTAGCTAAAGCGAATCCTAGTACAATTTACCGAGTCAAAAAAATTCATGAAAATTCAAGAACTTTCTGAAAAAATTAATTTCTTTATATTCGTATTAAGCACGTGACCACGGATAAAATTATTATTTCTGGATAAATCACAGGATGATGCGAAATGCTGTGTTGATAATGTTTCCACACAATGACTATCAAAGAAAAATTTGAAAAAACTTTGAGCAGGTTAGTAACAGTTCCCATGCATCATCTCCCGCAACCTTGACACTTTTTTACTACTCACATCTAATCTATTTTTTTCTCAAGGGGAGCAATTAAGATCTGTGCTAACATATTGAAGACTGCAAATTAGCTGATTCGAAAATTCCTCGAGGAATATGTACCAAAATTAATTACACAACAATTTTTGGCAAAATATTCACGTTAACTTTCAAACAACTTTTGCATGACCAAGTTTAGATTGCATCTAGGATAAAAACTGCCCATGTAAAAAAATATTTAAATACCTCTATGTGTGGAAGAATCACGGCATTTTTGCAATTATAGTACTGTATTTAGACAGATAGTGTGGCCAATTTCATCACATTGACGCCTTAGTTTCTGTAAGCTTTGAAATTAATAGAGTATTGCAACAAGGAATTTATTGAAAATTTTCTCATGAATAACATAATGAGTGAAAGTTGTTCTCCTTGCTTCTGAATTACCCGTCAAAACTACGGCAGTTTCGCCTGTGAAAAAAAAAAGTTCTAGTGCAAATTTATCACTCAATTCCTTTTTCATTATTACAAATTATAGGAACTTGATACTCTTAATCGAACGAGAATGAATGTCTGACCAATACAGTCAACTTCGTACGTAGGAAGTGAATATTTCAATTATGAGACAAAAGGCGACTTCACTGCAATTGAATATGAACCCAAGCCCATTAGCAGGCTGAACTCTGTGTGTACTCAGACACTGTTAAATTATCAACGTAAAACACAGTTATTTAGATCAAGTGACACAGATCTTTGGTTGGCCTTCTTCAGTCAACTGGTGTGATTCATCTGGAGTTATGCTGACTACTGCTGCAGTTACTGATAAGTTTATTATTCAAGGCATTCTGTTGGCAGTTGAGCCCGGACTTGTTGCATCAGTTAGCATTGTATTGTTGAGTTTCTTAACTTCAGCTCAAGACTTGCCAGACTAGAGGCGTGGATTTGGAGACGCATAAGTCAAGTAAAATTTTATTATATAAGGACGTACCAAGATAGTTTGGGATTCTATGTTATTTGAAAACAACTAATTTATAACATTGAATTAAGCATTTTGTTCCAAATTAGTAGATAAAAAAGTAATGAGATTATTTGGAGAAATGCTAATTTCTCACCGACAACACGGCCATAACGGCGACGATGAGCAACTTGCAGCTCATGACGAAGGTAGCAAGCATCACAGCAGGACGATCTCGATGCTGTGATGCTGTGGTGCTGCAGTGCTGTGGTGCTGTGGTGCTGTGATGCTGTGGTGCTGTGGTGCTGTGGTGC
>VCRD01007560.1:8922-19935 GCA_006783055.1 Trinorchestia longiramus
TTAAATGCATGATATCAAAATCCGTTATTTATAACGAGCATGCTCACTAGTATGTAGATAATAGCAAATTACTATATTCATACTTGAAAGTCTACGGATTTCTTTACCAGTATTTAACCTGTTAACGGTTGCCGCTCACTCGACAATAATAAATAATGTCATATTGTAAACGTAAACCCTCTGTCACCGTAACAACGAGGTCTCTCTGTCACCGTAGCAACGTGGTTTTTCAAGTACCGTAGTTACAAGGTCCTTCAGTTGTCACAGAAACGAGATTCTTCAGTTACCATAGCAACGAGATCCTTCATTGCAGGTAACCATGGTAACGACGCAATATGCGACGTGTTACGCAATACAACAACAGAAGCGACCAGTTTCAGATTGCTACTTGAGAGCACACTCTGCCTGGTGTGTCTTCTACTGATAGAAAAATATATATTCCACACTACTGTATTCTAAAGAGTATGATTTCTTTTTTGAGACTTTTTCCTTGATCTCAAGTTTGAAATAAGTGAATCACCTTCATTCTAATATATCACACAGTGGAGTACATACACACAGTAATTAATCAGCTCAGATTGAAGTCGGTGTGCCACTTACAGTGGACGAATGACACTTAAATTTTGAGTATTTCATCGGCTTATATGTGACAATTTTCATAATTATATCAGCCCATATTAATAGTGAACAATTTGCCATAACAAGTTCACCGACAGTTTTAGATAGAGGCCAATTCTATTTGAAAGACCAATAAAACATTCTAACTTGTTAAAATATTAAGTTTCCTGTTTAAATAGCGTTTTTCTACAAATATTTAAACAACTATGTCTTTTTGCAACAATTCAGGCAATGTTAACCCGTGGGAATCTTTGGAATCTGCAATGAATGCAGAAATTTTCACGCGACTGCTGATGCAACGCAGCGCTACTGGAAACTCAAAACTCGACTCAAGATCAAAGACCTACGTTCCGTCAAGAATAAATGTACGGCAACCGAGAGATAAGGACTTCGTCTCGTATAATTATGATATTGATGAAGCTGCTACGGATAATCTAACGCGCCTTTTGCTGCGCTCACGACAGCGGTGTGAGAGCAGGCGCATTCTCGTGATGAATACCAAGAGAAAGTTGAGTGATAAAGAGCAGGAAAGAATGGAAGAAGTAAACAAAAAAGTTGAAGAGCAAAAGAAAGAATTTGAGGCACACTTGAAACGGCTAAAAGAAAACTATTTGAAAAAAAATGATCTTGAAAAGCGCCGGAAAGAGAAGGAAAAGGAAGAAATAGAGAAACGTAACATGGTGAATGAGTTCTACAAGGCCTTACTGCGCCGGAAATACTTCCGTTTGTTCAAAAGAAACGTGAGTGAAGTAAAGAACAACACGCGCAGAGCTAAAGTTCATTACGAACAGAGGCTGCTTTTGAATTGGTTTGCTAAGTTCAAACAAAAAGTCAGTATGGTTCAGTCTGATCGTCTCGCTGTAGCAGTTCAGCACCATCGAATTAGGCTCATGCAGAAATCATTCAGCGTTTGGAAACTGGTGAGTGAAATCAGTAGACAACATTTTTATTTCAAATGTGTGAGTAATGTGAGTAAATTCTGTAAATTCTATTTATAAACGTCACTTCACTGGCTCAATATGTTATATTTTTGGTTAGTCCTAGTAACATTTTAATGAAATAAATATTTTTTTCAGACTAAATCTACATGTATATTTGACGTGCAGGCTTCAATAGGCTATATATCATATGATATAAAAAGGCTGCAGTGGATGCTTCATATGTAAATACACGTAAAATATGAAAACCTATATGTCTCTGAAAGTTATATTCATAGTTGCGTACATTGATTCTAGAAATCTCAACTAGAGATTTAGTATTTTTCATTCCTCTTTCATTTCAAAGAAAACACATTTTATACCTGGATTAGTTACCGTGTAATAAATCCTTAAATGGTGAAGTGATTTTTTTCTCTACTCGATACATATCTATATTCACATTATACATTCATTATACAACAGCTACTTACTTTCAGGTGTTAGAGAGAGGAGCAGCAAGGCTGGAAGAGGCGTCCCAACACCACCAGAGGACGCTACGAAGACGATGCTTCCTGCAGTGGCAGTCAGTGACCCAAGATTGCGTCATGCTGGGGCGGATCGCTATGGCAACTGCACGGCAGCACCACAACAGGTGAGTAGTTTCAGCTCGAAGTAAATTATGTTAAGCATACACATACATCAATGTATATTTGTATATGCACATAGAAAAATCGATACATCACCGGTGTGTCTCAGAAAAACGAACCCGCTGTTTAGATGTGTATAACTTGCAAACTTATTATCCAATTTGAATGTTCTTCTTTTGATTCGATGCAGAAGAATAGTTTCTCTTAGCATGTTAAAAAAACATTGCGAGTAAAAAACAAGTATGGATATGTATGTATAAAGAATGCGAATTCACCCATAGCACTTTTGGGTAAGTAATTATCCGAAATGATATACAGTGAGCAGCAAAAACCCTTGACACATTATATTCTATTTATTTTCCAAAAAATGATCCTTGAATTCGAATAAAATTTTACATTCATATTCTAATGATTAATGAAATTCTAATGAAGCTTATGATAATTATTTTAAATCAGCATTATGATTGTTACCTAGTTCCCTCTAGTAATGGGTGTGTACATTTTTTGGACCACCATGATTACGAAGCAAGAACAGCGTGCATACAGCGGTCACCTCATGTGTTCCAGGCGGCTGATGGAGAACGCTTGGTCCATGTGGAGGTCGTACCTACAGGTGCGTCAACAGAGGCACCTGCAACATCTGGTCACACACAAAATGCACGACATCGTCAGGAGAGTTCTTCCAGACTTCTCTCCTCCTGACTCCTGCGAAGAACAAGAAGAGGATGAGGAAATTGAGAGAGGGAAGTTTACGACAGCTTACAAGATAACAAGTGGAATGTTCGAGAAGCTTAGTATAGAAGTCGAAAATGAGCGATTTTCTGGATTTCTTTCTTCTGGACTGCGATGAAAAATAAGATGTCGATAACTGAGGAGTAGCAACAGGAAAATTAAAAAAAAATATAAAAAACGAGGCTTATGCTCTGTGGTAGTGTGGTCCACCATACGTGGTAGTGCGGTCCACCATACCGTAGTAGTGCGGTCCACCATACCGTAGTAGTGCGGTCCACCATACCGTAGTAGTGCGGTCCACCATACTGTAGTAGTGCGGTCCACCATACCACATCATCCACCAGCAACAAAGAAAAACCATCAAAATTGTATTCGTATATAGAAACCCAACTTGTACAGCAGCTGATCATAATGAACTCTATGGATTTTTTGAACATATTCTCAGTATTCCTTATGAAGCACTAATCATGGGCGACTTCAATCTGCCCTACATAAACTGGACTACTAGTCTAAGTCGAGCACCTGGATCGAAGCTTATTGATCTGATGAATACAAATTTCCTACAGCAGCATGTCTAAGAACCAATTAAATAAAAGTATATCCTAGACCTCGTCATGACGACCCCTGACCTGAAAATAATTGGATTAGAAGTTACGGACAAGATCGGTGATCACCATGTGATGGACTTTGCACTCCAAGTTCACAATCCTAACGATAAGTCTGAACTCAAAACCTCCCTAAACTAAAAACAGGCAAACTACAAAATAATGAAAGAGGAGCTCAGCAGGTTTGACTACGATGTACTAATGAGGAACAAAATGCCGAGGAATGTTTCTTGATACTTAGAGAAAAAATCGCAACCGCTACAGAGCATCCTATCCCAACAAAGCGAATAAAACCAACCCATAACCTTTCATGGTTTTCACAAGAAATTAAGAGCCTTATAAATGCCAAACAACAGTCATACAAAAGACTTGAATGATACCAAACAGAACCCTATCGTCAAAAACATATCTGCACCTGTGAGTCATTAAACAAACGATAAGACGTACCAAGCGAAATAAAGAAATCGCAGTGGTAGCATAAGCAAAAACTAACCCGTGAAGACTTAACTGAAATTCCACACCCTCACGGCTTAAACCTGGAAGTAATCCTAACGAACGACATACGAGTATAATCAATAGAAAAAAATACTCATCCATCTGAACCCATATAAATCAACTGGACCCGACAGCCTTGCTCCCCGAATACTCAAAGAAACTGTTGAAGTAGTTAGTGAACTGTTAGCCAACATCTTCAATCGATCGCTCGAAACTGGGATCGTTCCGATGGATTGAAAGCGCGCAAATATCACTCCTACTTTCAAAAAGGGGAACAAACAAACACCCGATAACTATCGCTCAATCAGTGTTACATCTGTCATCAGCTAAAAAATAGAAAGATAACTCAAAGTCCATACAACAAAACGTCTTCAAGCCTAAAACCTGATTACTGACACCCAGCATGGATTCAGGAAAAAACGGAGTTGCTTAACAGACCTCCTTGACTTTTTTGGAGAAATCAACCGCACATACGACTGAACAAAAGCCGTTGACTTTATGTACCTCAACTTTCAGAAAGCCTTCGATAAAGTTCACCATGAAAGAATCATGGCCAAAGTGGAAGTCCATGGAATACGATGCAACTACTTTCGATGTTTACGTAACTGGCTCACTGGTCGCACTCAACGTGTGATGTTTCAAGATCAAGCCAGTGAATCAACGCTTGTAACATCAGGAGTCCCTCAAGGGAGCGTTTAGGCCTGCTTTTCTTCATCATCTACAATCTACATCAACGATCTTGACGTTGGATCATCAGTAAAATCAACAAATTCGCGGACGACCCGAAACTTTGTCACAGAACGTTTACCCAAATAAACAGAATGACTATTCAATCAGACCTCAATCGAATACTTCAATGAACTGAAACTTGGTAAATGAGCTTCACCACTGACAAATGTTCGGTCATGAACGTTGGTGCTGATAATCGGCGTTTCCAACATACGATGAACGACACACCTATTGAAGCAGTACAGTAACAAAAAGAGATCTGTGTATCATTATCACTGAAAATCTCAAGCATGTCAAACAAGTGGAAAAAAGCGTCAGAAATGCAATTAGGATACTCGGTTTCATTGCAAAAAAACTTTGAATACAAGTCAAAAAAACATCATCTTACCGCTCTGTAAAGCGTTAGTGCAACCACATCTAGAATATGCAGTGAAACTGTGGTCTCTTACCCAGCGAACAGATATTAACACAACGAAAAAAATGTAGCGTAAAGCAACGAAGATGATTCCTGTTCTCCGTAATCTCAGCTACGAAAGGCGTCTCCGGCAACTCGAGCTCATCTATCTAGAACAAAGGGGACTGCATGGACAACTCATCGAGACCTTGCTATAAATATCTCAATGGCTTCAACGATGTTACAATAGAAGGGCTTTTTGACAGACGATAACGTGCGAACCAGAAATAACGGCCACAAACTAATAATAAGAACCTTTAGGATATACCAGCCTCTAAACTTCTTTCCAGTCAAAATGACCAGAACGTGGAATCAGCTACCCGAAAATATCGTTTCTGCTGGCACTGTGAACACATTCAAAAATCGTCTCGATAATATTTAGGAAAGGAACCCCTCAGTTCTGTAAAGTACGAACTGCATATCATTCGTAACCCTGGGCCTGTGTACATATGTTTGCAGTTTATTTTCAAGATTGATATGCTTGTATGGGATTAAAGTGTACGCACGTAGTTGAAATATCTATGTATAATTTATATGCATGTGCGTGATCGATGCCTTTTCGCTAGACGATATGGGGCTCAGGTAGCAACCAAAGAATGAACTAAACGGCTCGTTCCTGTTGTCATGTTCTATTCTTTTTATTCTATTGTGGCATAATTGAAGGGTGGAAAGCACTAGTGGACTACTTGCATTTTTTCCCGTGGTAAATGTAATATATTTTCCACGGGAAAAAATGCAAGTAGTCCACTCCCGTGCTGTCGCTAACACAGCGCAGACAGAGGCGATTACGATCCAGTAGTTTACTATATGAAGGGTGGACAGCACTAGTGGACTAGTTGCATTTTCTCCTGTGGGAAAAAATGCAAGTAGTCCACTAGTGCTTTCCACCCTTCAATTAGTCTTTCTCATACTTCTAAGCTCAGTCATTAGAACTCGCAGCCCTACTCGTACGACCAGTCACACTCGGCACTAAATCCATTGTGAATCCAACACTACCATAAATCCAGCACCACCATAAATCCGACATGCCGCCACCATTGCGCTACTGAGACCGTGTGGGAGGTTGCGTAGGGGCGCTCGTAGAGGCGCTCAAAGGGCGTCACCCTACTGACGAAGTTCACATAGATGAGTCCTGTTTAAAGGAACTTTATTCAATGCATGCACTTACAAATGTCATGAACATACTCATACTAGAATGTTCAGTTCAGAAAGTGGCGTACATTTCATGTGGGATGTTATTGTCAAATGTTGTGAATGTGGAATATTATTGTGGAATGTTATTAATGTACAATGATATTAAGGGTATATAATATTAGAACATGGGAACAAAAACGAGCCCTTTGGTTTATTCTCGGGTTACTACACAAGTCTTATGACATCCAAAATTAATGCATCAATCACGCACTTCAGTCACGTACACGCACTTTAATCATACACAGGCTCTAGAAGTAAATCATAGGAGAACGAGGGGTAACAGTCATACTCTCAGTCATCAATTTTTATGTAATAATTACCTGACTATTGGTTCTCAACCAGGGGGGAATTCATACCTAGGAGGGAATGGAAGGGCTCCAGGGCGGGAATGAAAGGACCAAAAAAAAGAATATTAAATATGTCAAATACTAGTATTTTTTAATTTAAGTATTTTGTAGCATTTCATATATAACAATTCAATTCATATTGTATCATATGTGTCACATACCAAAATTTGTTACATAGAAATTAGGGCTGCAGTGCATTGCATTGTTTCTATGGCGGGAAACTGACGGTTGAATCAACGGCGTTTTAAACTCGTTTTGTATTAAGCGGTGTTGCGCGTGGATCGATTGGCTGTTATTTCACTTGTTCTCGCAGGTTTCCACTTTTAATGGATAACTAATAAACCATACCAGGTGTGCAAATTATTGATCTATGTTGTTTCTTAGTAACAAAGAAATTTATAGATAGCGTTTTTATATTTAGCTGCGTTTAGCAAGATGTTCATTAATACTGCAATTTTTGCAGCTAAATGGAGGTGGCTGTCTCTGGACTGGTAAATTAGTGTCTGTTTGTTCATTTGTGTAGTATATCCCAAATCTATTGATATTCTTACCTATTATTAATTTACCGTATTCTCGAGTTGCCACATATACTAGATCGGGATAATTATTTAAAAAATGAAAAATAGAGTGTTTTATAAAACAGAAATATAAAAGAAACAAGGGCGGAATGGCTGAATTATTGATCATTTAGGAGGGAATGGCGGCGGAAAGGTTAAGAACAACTGACCTAGACACATCAATACGACTCGCTATACACAAGTATTACATGTCACGGTATATACAACTATTATATAACTCGCGGTACACAGAGAGTACATGACTTGTGGTACGTACTGGTTACATGACTCAAGGTACACAGAGAGTACATGACTTGTGGTACGTACTGGTTACATGACTCAAGGTACACAGAGAGTACATGACTTGTGGTACGTACTGGTTACATGACTCAAGGTACACAGAGAGTACATGACTCGTAGAACTCACTATGTAACGCGTCGTACACAGTAATAAGGATCGCGGTGCATAATAACTGTATAGTTTCGGTATAACAATCATAATTGAATGAATTACGTTACACAATATTACATGACTCGTGGTCACAATAACTATGACTCGAGGTTTCTAGTGGCTATTAGGCACGGGGTGTGAAATCATGATTTGGTTCTTGATTTACATGATTAAATTTATTTTATGATTTGTGGTACTCAATAACGTTGAGTCGATAGGTGACAATAATTATAATAAACTGCCCCCATAAATCTCGAGGTATAGAAGCTTGGGCAATATGCCCCCACTTTGACCCCATAAATCTTTAGATGGGGAAACTTGGCTAAGATTCCCCCACTTTTCCCCCATAGATCTTCAGGTGGAAAAACTTGGCTTATATTTCCCCACTTTCCCCCCATAAATCTTGAGATGGGGAAACTTGAGCAAGATATCCCCACTCAGCCCCCATATAAGGTGCCATATAAGGTCCAGCCTGCAAACAACGAAGCGACGCATAAGCAGCGCCCACAAAACTAGCGTCAAGGAGCAGGTGTTCCAACGCCCTCATATAACACTGGTGCTCAGCCCACAACACTGAGATGGTGCTCATGGACACATACGCGCTTTTTATTTAACCCTTTAGCGACCAATTTGTTTTTCTAGTTTCTACATTTAACACGTTAACCGCCATGCCTGATATCAGAGATTTGTCACTACCGCCACGACTTTACCATTTTACGACTTTATCATTTAACCTTCCGGAGATATTTTAAATTAATTTTTGAAAATAATTATTAAAAATTTGGAAATGTACCACCGGTGGTACATGCAGCGGTAAGTGAAATACTCAAATATACCACCGGTGGTACATGTGGCGGTTAACGTGTTAAGCTCACAAAGACCGTCTGTACACTGATGCAATGAAGCATGCTGAGAGCCAGGCAGCCAAAAGAACGACGCTGTAACATGCCGAAGCGTTCAAACCTAGTAGCAACCTCATATTGCTCACTGTTTAATTATTCGAACAATTCTCCCAAAGACCATGAAAGGCGACCGAATAGTCCACTTGGTCGCTAAAGGGTTAACGCACATCTCGCTGTAATGAAGCTCACGAGTATGTGTGTGTGCATGCATGTACGTACATATGTACGCTTGTGTGTGTGCTAGATCAGTGCTGTCCGTAATGCCCCTTCACCAAACACACCTGACAATCATGCTGACCAGGTAAACTTCTCAGGTAGACCTACAAGGTTTGCATGTCAGGAAGACCTTTCAAATGAAGTGGTCAGGTACACCTGTCAGTTAAAGCTGACAGTAAACTTGTCAGGTAAACTTGTCAGGTGTGATTCACGTATTTTATCCAGGAGCGTACATCAGCTAAGACATCAAGCATAACTGAGTTATAACTGACGTATACGTGTTGAGTTCTGATATCAGCTACCTATACTTCTCAGATACAACTGTAAGGTACATCTGTTCAGTACACCTGCCAGATGTGTACAGCTGTTGTGCAGCTGTTTATACAATGATTTGTGCAGTTTTTATTAGTAAAACAATCTCACTGTACACGTTGCCTGTATAATTATTCCCACAATATTAGTTAAATCATAAAAACCAGGCTACACTATCCTAAGAAACAAGTTCTTTCTCAGCTTTAAAATATCAAAACTAATAAAAATGATTTTGATTACAGCAAAGATTTCTCTGGTTAAGTGATGCTTAATTTCAATAAATCACAGAAAAGTATACGTTTGCGGGCTACCATTCAATGATGCGCACATTGTGTTGTGGGTCAACTGGTGCCACACACTTATGCTTAATAAATAAAAACGCAATACTTGCACGTCCAATTCTTATTCACCCATGGAAACAAAAGGAAACAAAATAGCTCCGTATGTACATTTTGAAAATCAAAACATTTTTGTTTTTTACTCCAATTGGCGCGTATTAAACAAACAAATTGTCAGAGGATCTAATTTCGGACAATAATACCTCCACCAACAACTCGAAGCCCTTGAACGAAGGCTTTTTTGCGATTACCCCTTTAATTGAAAGTGTAGGTGTTTCGTCTGCTCCATGGTGCTAATAAAGTTAAAGTGTGCGACAGGCATCATCAATTATAAGAAGTTGCGCTTAACAATACAATCCAATTTGGACGTGCACGGATTCGCCCCACAATCTCCAGTTGTTATCGCCATTCAAATGTTGGCGGGCCCGCCCATTGGTCAACGACTTGTTGCGGGTGTAATAACTGCATCTTATTTACCCTATACATGTAACATCTTAGGAACAGTAGAATACGTCCATTTGGGTAACTGTAATACGGGTATCTCTGTAACTTGGAGCAAGTAGAGTCCCATAGAGTATGGAATATGTAAATACATATAGTGTAATGTAACATATATCTTGTACAGGTCGTCTATTATAAGTGGAATAGGCGACCCAAAAATGAAGAGGAGTGGGAAGATTTGAAATTTCGAATTAAGAGAATTTCATAAATTGAAGATCTGCAGATTTAGATGCTACACTTAGACACGCGTCCAATTTTTCAAAGGGAATACCAATTAGTGACGTTGAGGTTGAGGACTCCATGAGAAAAATGTGAATAATGGCAAGAAAGTTAATAAGAATTAATTAATTAATTGGAAAATTATTAATGTAAAAGGAGAAAAATTAGCTTGTAATATACTCACATTATTGTGAGTATGTTACAAGCTTGTCCCATTTGATGTGCCAAGTAAAAAAAAGACAACGATGTTGCATCCTCAACCTCAATTACAATATAATGCAACCAAATTTTTGATAATAAAATATTTGTGCACTTATACATTTCTTTGTAATAATCAATCAATATCAAAGAAAAACAGATGCACTTTTTTAGAGCGTACACACGCAAAGACTATTTACAGCGTACACAAATGTTTCTAGTGAAACTTGTATTGCTTGTCTGCGAGCCTTGGAATTTGATATCAAATTTTTCCGCGCGATGATAAAGTCAAGCGTTGATACAGACTCTGAATTTTATAAAGGATTCAAATAATTGATGATTCAGGAGGCTTGTCAACTAATAGGTTGATTGTAAGTAAACAAAGAAATAAGTCTCAGAGTGAGAGTAGGAATCTTACCCTCAAGAAAACTTGCTTTCCAGTTACTGACACTAGCAAGCTGCATGGTGTCCCATACAATTGAACGCCATTATAGTGGGGTCTTGAGCCATGAGTGTGGGGTCCCAAGCACAGCTGGAGTGGGGCCTCAAGCACAGCTGGAGTGGGGTCCCGAACACAGCTG
>VCRD01007561.1:0-20891 GCA_006783055.1 Trinorchestia longiramus
AGTCCAGTTTATGTGGGGCAAGTTGAAATCTCCCATGATTAGTGTTTCGTGAGGAGTACTAAGAATAATATCTAGGCAATCATAATTTCTTAAAATCTGTTGCATTGTATTCCATTATTCGGAAGCGTGTGACTCTCCTTGTGTGACCCGTAAAATTTCTTGTTTGGGTACAGGGGATAACCTAACAATAACAAAACAACAAAATCGTCGAAATTTCATTGTTGGTGACATTTAGAGATTTTGCTGGATGAACTATGCAGTTCACATTTTGTAATGAACTCGATGGGATTATTCAATGTTTCCCCCATTTAGATGCGGTTATTTAATTATTCCACCCATGAGATGTGTTAATAACTTTTTGATTACATTTTTTACTGAAGACAGAAATTAACTCGACTACACGCTGTTCGTTCATTGGCTGACGAAACTACAAGCAGAGTCTTAACAAGCAAAATTGTGTTCTAAATTCTAAATGTGTTCAGTGTAGTGCTAGGGTTGATGAACACTTCAAGTTTTGTTTCATCATACTTTTCCCTAGGACATCAATATCGTTTTGGTCGGTAAAGGATTTATTTAAAGCCTGTCTGACCAGTTTTAATTTTCAGGTATGCATTGTGCCACAGAGCAGACTGGAGAAGACAAAACAGAGCATGTGTTCAGTGTCATGCGTGCATGTGTACAGCTTGAGCAAGAGCCAGCTGCCGGACATGGTGGGCGCTCTGTATGCCACCGATTATGACTCGATCAGACAAAACCTGCGTCAGTCCTCAAAGTGAGTGTTTATAGTCGAGTTTTACCTACGTTTATTGAGAATATTCTGTTACAGCCTTTTTATCACGTGATGTGTTTAACTATTTAAACTTATTTTAGATTTCAACTGTTAATGATACCACATTTCTAGTGCAATTTTTCTCCCCATACTAAAGTTTTCACTGGATATCCTGTGCATTTTGAAGGATACTTGCACTCAACACGAGTAGCCAGCTCTCTTTTTAACTCCTCATTTTAGGTTATATGCTGAGAATGACTATTGTCACAATTTGTTTTATTCCTTAAAAGTGTGCAGCAAAAGATTTGCCAGTAAATATCTGTAGTGTTGTAGGCTTTTCCTTCTTTTTTACCATTTGTGGAACAGACTGGCGTATGTAACCAGTCTTGTAAATACTGTATTTTATTTAAACCCCAATATTAATTTCCTTGTTTCTTCAATTTGGTTTTTGTCACGGTAAAATATGTGTTGGAAATGCTCAAAAAAAAACATGGTTACCAGTCCTTTGTAGCAATATTCGATTTTTGTAGCAGATGTTTCTGCTCTTGCTTGCATTGTTAACCCTACAAGGATTAATGTTCTTCCTTAAGTACATTAGAAATAATTTACTTTATTCCTATATTCTAAATTTTTTGTTCTGAAGTTAAGTGAAGTTCCTTAATAACAAACCAGCAAATGCGAGGCATAATTAATTCATGTAATGTTTCGTTCAGTCAGAAGAAAACTGTGTTATTATAGGGTTAATGTAGTCCGCAGTTTTTAATTTGTAGAAGCAAGTCTTAGGTAATATCTACATACTTATAACAATTTTAATGGATTTATAGCATTCAGGTTTATATTTTGTACTTATTTCATTGTTTACCTCAGATATGGTGGTATTGTGTGCTCGGAGTCAACTCAACGATCTCAGGAAGACTTAGACTCGTTCAGAAGTAAAGGCACGTACCTGTGAGTGGATGTTCTATTTATACCTACTGTTAGTATATGTGCTGCTGCTATAGCTAAAATCTGGTGAAAAATAGTAACATGTAATAATAATTCAGTGGCCAATGAAATAACAAGTACTAATATTCATGTTAATATCTGGCTATAATGTTGATGGGTGAAATAGTAGTACTGGTAATAAATAATACTCGTAATCTTGAGTAATATCCAGGTTAATATGTACCTAGACTGTGTGTAGCTTAACACTGCCGCACTCGTAACCTCCGCGCGGTAAACAAAGCGTACGTTCACAGTGTGACAAGTTGGGCAGTTTAGGGTCAAAGTAAATGTTTGAGTATTGTGTTACTGTTAATTAATAAGTGAATTAGCGAAAAATTTAGATAAAATTATCATTGTAAATGTAGATGTCTTCAAATGTTTAGCGTTTCCGTTACTGTTTGCTAGTTTTTAGTGTATCTTTTTATTGTTCAGTTGCTGCGGATATGCTACTATTGAATTTTTTACAACTCAATGATTGAAACAAATTTAAAATAGCATCTGATAGAAGACAAGGGCTATTTAACATCACATGTAATTCATTTGAAAAGTTAGTGAAACGAGTTGAAAAAAAAATGAAATAACTTATTGCAGAGCTAAACTTATTATGGATCTCATGAAAGTTCTTTGTGCTTCTAAATGAAGGAAAAACATTTTACTTTTTCTATTGCACACTATCTTACTTTCTCTTGTTTCATTAAGTGCTATAGTTTGTAATGAAATTTTCATGTTTATTTCTGATAAGCCTGCAGTACAATTGAACTCTCAATCTTGAACTCTCAATCTTGAACTCTCAATCTTGAACTCTCAATCTTGAACTCTCAATTTTGAACTCTCAATTTTGAACTCTCAATTTTGCCCTCGCGATTTTGCCCTCGCGATTTTGCCCTCGCGATTTTGCCCTCGCACTCTTGCCCTCGCACTCTTGCCCTCGCACTCTTGCCCTCGCACTNGGAGTGTGAGGGCAGGAGTGTGAGGGCAGGAGTGTGAGGGCAGGAGTGTGAGGGCAAGAGTGTGAGGGCAAAATTGCGAGTTCAAAATTGAGAGTTAAATTGCACTGCAGGCTTTTCAGAAATAGACATGAAAATTTCATAACAAACTATAGCACTTAATGAAACAAGAGAAAGTAAGATAGTGTGCAATAGAAAAAGTAAAATGTTTTTCCTTTATTTAGAAGCACAAAGAACTTTCATGAGATCCATAAGAAGTTTAGCTCTGCAATATGTTATTTGATTTTTTTTTTCAACTCGTTTCACTAACTTTTCAAATGAATTACACGTGATGTTACATAGCCCTTGTCTTCTATCAGATGCTATTTTAAATTTGTTGTTTCCATCATTGAGTTGTAAAAAATTCAATAGTAGCATATCCGCAACAACTGAACAATAAAAAGGTACACTAAAAACTAGCAAACAGTAACGGAAACGCTAAACATTTGAAGACGTCTACATATACAATGATAATTTTATATAAATTTTTCCGCTAATTCACTTATTAATTAACATTAACACAATACTCAAGCATTTAATTTGACCCTAAACTGCCCAACTTGTCATACTGTGAACGTACGCTTTGTTGTGTCATACTGTGAACATACGCTTTGTTTACCGCGCGGAGGTTACGAGTGCTGTAGTGTTAAGCTACACACAGTCTAGGTACATATTAACCTGGATATTACTAAAGATTACGAGTATTATTTATTACCAGTACTACTATTTCACCCATCAACATTATGGCCAGATTTTAACATGAATATTAGTACTGGTAATAATAATTAAGTGGCCAATGAAATAACATGTTACTATTTTTCACCAG
This sequence comes from Trinorchestia longiramus, assembly GCA_006783055.1. Classification (NCBI taxonomy): domain Eukaryota; kingdom Metazoa; phylum Arthropoda; class Malacostraca; order Amphipoda; family Talitridae; genus Trinorchestia; species Trinorchestia longiramus. The sequence continues at coordinate 3,566 of VCRD01007561.1, forward strand.
ATTTTAGCTATAGCAGCAGCACATATACTAACAGTAGGTATAAACAGAACATCCACTCACAGGTACGTGCCTTTACTTCTGAACGAGTCTAAGTCTTCCTGAGATCGTTGAGTTGACTCCGAGCACACAATGCCACCATACCTGAGGTAAACAATGAAATAAGCACAAAATACAAACCTGAATGCTATAAATCCATCAAAATTGTTATAAGCATGTAGATATTACCCGAGACTTGTTTCAACAAATTAAAAACTGCGGACTACATCAACCCTATAATAACACAGTTTTCTTCTGACTGAACGAAATATTACATGAATTAATTATCCCTCGCATTTACTGGTTTGTTGAGGAACTTCACCTAACTTCAGAACAAAAAATTTAGAATATAGGAATAAAGTAAATTATTTCTAATGTACTTAAGGAAGAACATTAATCCTTATAGGGTTAACAATGCAAGCAAGAGCAGAAACACATGTGCTACAAAAATCGAATATTGCTACAAAGGTCTGGTAACCATGTTTTTTTTATCATTTCCAACACATATTTTACTGTGACAAGAACCAAATTGAAGAAACAAGGAAATTAATATTGGGGTTTAAATAAAATACAGTATTTACAAGACTGGTTACATAAGCCAGTCTGTTCCACAAATGGTAAAAAAGAAGGAAAAGCCTATAACACTACAGATATTTACTTGCAAATTTTTTGCTGCACACTTTTAAGGAATAAAACAAATTGTAACAATAGTCATTCTCAGCATATAACCTAAAATGAGGAGTTAAAAAGAGAGCTGGCTACTCGTGTTGAGTGCAAGTATTCTTCAAAATACACAGGATATCCAGTGAGAACTTTAGTATGGTTAGAAAAATTGTACTAGAAATGTGGCATCATTAACAGTTGAAATCTAAAATAAGTTTAAAGAGTTAAACACATGACGAGATAAAAAGGCTGTAACAGAATATTTTCAATAAACGTAGGTAAAACTCGACTATAAACACACTCACTTTGAGGACTGACGCAGGTTTTGTCTGATCGAGTCATAATCGGTGGCATACAAAGCGCCCACCATGTCCGGCAGCTGGCTCTTGCTCAAGCTGTACACATGCACGCATGACACTGAACACATGCTCTGTTTTGTCTTCTCCAGCCTGCTCTGTGGCACAATGCATACCTGAAAATTAAAACTGGTCAGACAGGCTTTAAATAAATCCTTTACCGACCAAAACGATATTGATGTCCTAGGGAAAAGTGTGATGAAACAAAACCTTAAGTGTTCATCAACCCTAGCACTGCACTGAACACATTTAGAATTTAGAACACAATTTTGCTTGTTAAGACTCTGCTCGTAGTTTGGTCAGCCAATGAACAAACAGCGTGTAGTCGAGTTAATTTCTGTCTTCAGTAAAAAATGTAATCAAAGAGTTATTAACACATCTCATGGGTGGAATAATCAAATAACCGCATCTAAATGGTGGAAACATTGAATAATCCCATCGAGTTCATGACAAAATGTGAACTGCATAGTTCATCCAGCAAAATCTCTAAATGTCGACAGCAATGAAATTTCGCCAATTTTGTTGTTTTGTTATTGTCAGGTTATGCCATGTACCCAAACAAGAGATTTTACTGGTCACACAAGGACAGTCACACGCTTCTGAATAATGGAACAAAATGCAACAGATTTTAAGAAATTATTCATAATCTTCGTTTCAATGATAATTATCAATAGAACGTTGGCTCAGATTGCCCATATACATTACGACCACTTCTGGATCACAAACAGGAATAATATTTGCAGCTAAATAGCCTTAAATAATTAACTGTTGACGAGTCAGTGAAATCATACTATGGAAAGTACTTTGCTGAACAATACATCAGAGAGAAATCAAGGCGGTTTGGTGTTAAAAAATTTAATGTTCTTCTGTTGGCTACATGTATGATTTTGATGTCTATGTCGGAAAATCTTAGAATGTTGTTCAAGCAGATTTAGGAACTGGCAGTGATGATTTGTTGAAAAAAATGTAATGTGCTACCAAATAGAGGTCAACAATTATTTCTGACAACTATTTCACATCATTCAAGCTTCTAGATCATTCGTTATCATGGAGAATTTTTGTAACTGATACTGTCGAAGAAAACAGGCTCATCAATTGACCAATGCCAAAGAAAGAAACCTTCAAAATGAGCCAAATATTCACACAAGTTTTGAACATCTTCAGTACTTGTGATGAAATATTAAAATAATAATATTGTGTCCATTGCTTCACATTTTGTCCAAACATTAGCACAGCAAAGAGATTTTCAGTTCAGAAAAAGCTACGTTTCAATTCCTCAACCATTAATTGTGCAAAATTATCCCTTACAAATGGGAAGTGTAGATATGCTAGACCAATGGGTTCTGTTACATACAACTAAAATACACCAGAAAAAATGGTGGTGACCCATATTCGTACTTTTTTGATGTTGCAGTAGTCAATTCATGGAATCTCTGGAAAAAAAAAACAGGAACAAAATAAACTGGTCCTTCTCATTCAATTTTGAACCAATTAGCAATAGCAGTTTTGAAGCAACACTGAACTCTTGAAGCAACACTGGTTGCCGCCAGGTACGATAAAATCGACCACTGGAAGAATTAAAATTTTCTGTGTAAAATGCAACGCTGAGCTTCATCCCTAACGCCGTGAAGAATACCGAGTTGACTCGCTACTTCGCGATTAGGTTTTCAAAAAATAATAATGTAAAATATTTATCGCAGCATTTTCGCAGTTTCGCGGATTTTTGTGGTACTCGTTCTGCCTATACGTAGTACGTTGTACAGTAATGTATACATTTGATGAGTTTGCATTAACGACTCACAAAATTTATAAAAATGTACCAAAGAAAGGCCTCGATTTTAAAGTGCTTCTATTGATGAACAATGCTGGAGGCCATGCAGTCGACTTAACACGTTGACTCCGAAGTGGTACGTATGTGTACCACTTAGGTTTGGTTCTATAATTTTTTCAGATCCTTCTAGTGACTATGCGTACAAAGTGAAGTTTTACACCAATCAGGCAATCGGAGGCAACGTGTTAACGCATGATGGGATCCAGGTAGAATTCTTACCGCTAAACACCACATCACTTGTTCAACCAATGGATCAAAACATTCGCGCTTTAAAGGCGCTTTACGCAAGGAATTCCCCGCAAAGCCTCGTTGAAGCAATGGACATGGATGAAGACTTGTCGTTAAAGGCTTACTGGCGTGGCTACACGATTGCATCGTGTCTGAAAAATATTCAGAAGGCAATGAATGAGATGAAAATTTAGACTTGAGACTGGAAAAAATTGTGGCCAGAAGTGGTGCACGATTGCAAGGGATTCTCTCCTGATGAAATTCATCATTCGGTAGTCGATAAAGCTGTGAGGCTGGCAAAAATATTGGGTACAGAGTTTTAGTGATATGACTGCCAAAAACGCGAATGATCTGCTTGACGTGCACGGTCAACCATTGACGGACCAAGACCTGGAGGAGCTGACCAACTCATCAAGTGTAAAAGAGGAGGAAGAAGAAGAATGACGGGCTTAGGAAGAGGAGGCTTGAACGTCTTGCAACCTTGCACAGAGAGGTTCAAGAACTTCAGCAACTTCCTGAAGTTTGGGATATGAATATGGTTCGTTTGTTGTAGTTAAGGAATTCCATTGACAACTGTATAGAATAGAATAGAATAAGGCAATAGGAACGAGCCGTTTGGCCCATTCTTGGTTCAATACCGAAGTCCCATGCCGTCTAAAAGNCGGCATGGGACTTCGGTATTGAACCAAGAATGGGCCAAACGGCTCGTTCCTATTGCCTTATTCTATTCTATTCTATTCTATTCATAATCTTCATTTCAATGATAATTATCAATAGAACGTTGGCTCAGATTGCCCATATACATTACGACAACTTCTGGATCACAAACAGGAATAATATTTGCAGCTAAATAGCCTTAAATAATTAACTGTTGACGAGTCAGTGAAACCATACCATGGAAAGTAATTTGCTGAACAATACATCAGAGAGAAACCAAGGCGGTTTGGTTTTAAAAGATTTAATGTTCTTCTGTTGGCTACATGTATGATTTTGATGTCTTTGTCGGAAAATCTTAGAATGCTGTTCAAGCAGATTTAGGAGCTGGCAGTGATGATTTGTTGAAAAAAATGTAATGAGCTATCAAATAGAGATCACGAATTATTTCTGACAACTATTTCACATCATTCAAGCTTCTAGATCATTCATCATGGGGAATTTTTGCAACTGATACTGTCGGAGAAAAGAGGCTCATCCATTGACCAATGCCAAAGAAAGAAACCTTCAAAATGAGCCAAATATTCACACAAGTTTTGAACATCTTCAGTACTTGTGACCAAATATTAAGATAATAATGTTGTGTCTATTGCTTCACATTTTGTCCAAACATTAGCACAGCAAAGATCTTAATAATTAATTGTGCAAAATTATACCTTACAAATGGGAAGTGTAGATATGCTGGACCAATGGGCTCTGTTGCATACAACTAAAGTACACCAGAAAAAATGGTGGTGACCCATATTCGTACTTTTTTGATGTTGCAGTAGTTAATTCATGGAATCTCTGGGAAAAAAACAGGAACAAAGTAAACTGGTCCTTCTCATTCAATTTTGAACCAATTAGCAATAGCAGTTTTGAAGCAACACTGAACTCTTGAAGCAACACTGGTTGCCGCCAGGTACGATAAAATCGAGCACTGGAAGAATTAAAATTTTCTGTGTAAAATGCAACGTTGAGCTTCATCCTTAATGCCGTGAGGAATACCGAGTTGACTCGCTACTTCGCGGTTAGGTTTTCAAAAAAATAATAATGTAAAATATTTATCGCAGCATTTTTGCAGTTTCGCGGATTTTTGTGGTACTCGTTCTGCATATACGTAGTACAGTCATGTACAATTTGATGTACATTTGTACATTTGACGAGTTTGCATTAACGACTCACAAAATTTATAAAAATATACCAAAGAAAGGCCTCGATTTTAAAGTGCTTCTATTGATGAACAATGCTGGAGGCCATGCAGTCGACTTAACGCATGATGGGGTGGGTCCAGGTAGAATTCTTACCGCTAAGCACCACATCACTCGTTCAACCAATGAATCAAAACATTCGCGCTTTAAAGGCGCTTTACGCAAGGAATTCCCCGCAAAGCCTCGTTGAAGCAATGGACATGGATGAAGACTTGTCGTTAAAGGCTTACTGGCGTGACTACACGATTGCATCGTGTCTGAAAAATATTTAGAAGGCAATGAATGAAATGAAATTGAGACTGGAAAAAATTGTGGCCAGAAGTGGTGCACGATTGCAAGGGATTCCCTCCTGATGAAATTCATCATTCGGTAGTCGATAAAGCTGTGAGGCTGGCAAAAATATTGGGTGCAGAGTTTTAGTGATATGACTGCCAAAAACGCGAATGATCTGCTTGACGTGCACGGTCAACCATTGACGGACCAAGACCTGGAGGAGCTGACCAACTCAGCAAGTGTAAAAGAGGAGGAGGAGGAGGAAGAAGAGGAAGAACGACGAGCTTAGGAAGAGGAGGCTTGAACGTCTTGCAACCTTGCACAGAGAGGTTCAAGAACTTCAGCAACTTCCTGAAGATTGGGATATGAATATGGTTCGTTTGTTGTAGTTCAGGAATTCCATTGACAGCTGTATGCCAGCGTAGAAAACCATGCTAACCTATGCAAAGAAGCAGCACTCCATAAAAATCTACAGCAAAGTTTAGCATTCAAATCACTAATATTTGTAATCGAGTTAAAAAGATTACACCAAATATACAACATAATTCAAAAGAGAAATACAAACCTTGGTTTCATGATCATCTTTGGTGGTATCCTGCCCTATGACCAGGTAAGTCACATGCAGCGTCTCGGATGCTTTGCGAGAGCAGGCGTAGTGATTGAGGAGTCTGTGTAGCACACTGATAATTATTATGTGCTTTACATAATGTTAGTTTACCAAAACCCACAAAAAAGGTTCATTTACAAACAGTACTTCACCATGAGGCATAATTTTTTCCAGTATTTAAAACTGTATTGATGGTAGCTAGTTACTAAGTTGAAGACCAAAATTTAAAGTACCTGATAAGAACAAAATGTTTTGCATATTCATTTTCATCCCATTCTAAACACCCAAAATTAGATACATATATGAAACCTTTTATTTCCTTTCAGACAAACAGCAGACTGTTAAATTTCAGATTGTCATAAATTGTTGAACTAGACTTGTCCGGGATTAAGCTTGTCCTGTAGGATAAATGACGAGGTCGTTGAAAGTTGAATTTATTGAAGCCGTGATCTGAGATTGCTGCGATTTACAGTTACGGAATTTATAGGGTACATAGAGAGACTTAGAACTGTCTTTAGAGTAAGAGAGGTGCCTTCCACCGTTTCAGGTAATATCACCGGGGGCGGTGGAGGCGTTGAACAGTGAGACAATGTGTCCCACAGGAAATCAGGTCCCGTCAGCCAGATACTTTCTCTTACGTCGGCCGGGCTTATGGGTCTAGTAGCTACATGGGCAGGGTTTTTATCAGTCGGGACGTAGGTCCATTGGCTAGCAGAAGAGGCTGACAGAATCACATGGACTCGTCTACTTACACATCGGGAGAACCTCTTGCTTTTGTTTGACAAATAACCCATTACAATTAGACTGTCAGTGTAAAAAGTTGTCGCCTCGACGCTCATCTGGAGTTCTTCAAGAACCTCAGAATGAGCGCGAGAGGCGTCTACAGCTGCAAACAGTTCTAGTCTCGGTACAGACGTTGCAGAGCGAGGAGATACCTTGGAGGACCCTGTTACGAAGGACACTTATACTTTACCGTCCGTATTTACAGACCTAAGGTAGATTGCGTGCCCTATGGCGTCGATCGACGCGTCACAAAAAACATGAAGGGTTGGCTGTGCATACTTCAAAACCTAATGTGCGGTAGCTCCGTGGCACCGCGATTTGAGGGGCTTGTAGGGATGTGACCCAGTCCTCCCACAGCGGTTTGTATTCGACTGGGAGAGGGTCGTCTTAACTTGTTTTATTTGCTTTTGGGTCCTTGTTTGATGATCCCTCGTCGTGTTTACTCAACAAAACCTTGCGTTGGATTAACTTGCCTCTTAGGACTACCGGGCACGCTACTCCCAACGGGTCGAAGATAGCGTTGACGAAAGACAGTACGCCTCGTCGAGTGAACGGCTTTTCTTCAAGGTCCGGCTTGATGAGAAGGTCGCGTTTCATGTCCCAGAATACAAAGAGTGAACAATACAAAGGAGCGCGATCTAGGTCGACTATCTCAACGTCTTCGGCCAACTCGCTCGGGGGGGAAGGTCCTCATCACCTCATCTGAACTTGAAACAATCTTGTGAAGGCGTATAGCTCCAAAATGGAGCGCGCCCCTTTCAGTGTTTGAATGGCGTGCTCATGTGTTTCTGCAGATCCTAGTCCATCGTCGACATAGAAGCTGTTTAAGATGAACTTTTGGGCTTCGGGATACATGTGGGCTGAAGGATGCAAGGTCGCGTGCCGCATTCCGTAGATGGCGATGGCCGGTGATGGTCTGTTTCCAAAAATGTGCACAGTCGCCCGGTGTGGAATTACACCATTGGATGGATCGTTGTGAGCAAACCAGTAAAATCGTAGAAAGTCTTAATCTTCTTTCTTGAGATGAAAAGCGTGATGCATAGCTTCCACATCGGCCATGAAAGCGACAGCATGCATGCGGAACCTCATTAGGACGCCTCTCAGTGCGTTGTTGTAGTCGGATCCCTGGAGCAATTGATTGTTGAAATTTACACCGTAGTATGCTGCGGAGCTGTCGAAAACAAGGTGAATCTTGCCCTTCTTTGCGTTGTCCACATGGAATACAGGCAAATAACATATCTTGCTTGGTTGAGCTGCGTTTATTTTTTGAAGTGGAATGGGTTTTACGTGTTTTCGTTGATGTGCTTGCACTGTTGTCAAACAGTTGATTCGTGTGCTGCGTGACTGAAATTGATACAAATCAATTTCAGTCACGCAGCACACGAATCAACTGTTTGACAACAGCGCAAGCACATCAACGAAGTTGCTCACTAACTGTACTCGTTGAGATTTGTCATAGGGATCAATACTTGTTGTGTCATGCCATACTGGACTTGCATAGCAATTTGTCATTTGCGAGTCCCAAAGTGGCTAGATATTTTGGTATCAAATCCCTGACGGAGTTGTACTCAATAGAGACGGCTGCACAAGGGAAGAAGGCTACGATTATAGGCCAGACAATTAATGGACTCACAGTTCAGGGTTTGCGTAACGGAAAGGGTTTCAATCTCCCTCCGTTACTCACCAACCCATACATTCTCCCTCAAAAGCTGAGATAGCGAGTCCTGTCGAAGTGAGAGCGTGTCCTCATTTGGCCCATCTGGCGGACAAATTCGATGATGTAGACGAGACAGCAGAAGTGTTAATGTTGTTAGGCAGAGATGCATGACATTGCTTGAAACCCACATCGTACGGTGAGGGTCTTACATACGTTAACGGGACTCCCCTTGGGTGGGGCCTCATAGGTACTTCCTGCTCGTCGTCCGACTCAATCCTTTCTGACGTCTCTCAGTCAATACCCTATCGCACGCTAAAAACAAATAGTCAGGTAGAACGATCTTACTCCTCATTTGTTCCCAGAGTTCGCGAGGACAAAGGTCTTTGGCCCATGAGCGACCAGTATGACGTTTTCACAGAACGACTCGACGACGAACTGATTGGCTTATCGGTGGACGAGGTATTGTTTGCACATAGAATAAGAACATCGATAAGGGTAAACGAAAAAGGGAATTTAGAAATGCCACTACCATTTAAATCAGAGTGTCCTGTCTTCCCAGATAATCGTCTACCTGTACTGCAACGGACTCGCAATACCCTAGGTAAACTGCAAGGAACCCAACAAGCTCGCTCAGTGCTTGACAGCAATGGGCAAAAACTTAGCGGAGGGACACGTAAAACCCATTCCACTTCAGGAGATAAACGCAGCTCAACCAAGCAAGATATGTTATTTGCCTGTATTCCATGTGGACAACGCAAAAAAGGGCAAGATTCGCCTTGTTTTCGACAGCTCCGTAGCATACTACGGTGTAAATTTCAACGATCAATTGCTCCAGGGATCCGACTACAACAACGCACTGAGAGGCGTCCTAATGAGATTCTGCATGCATGCTGTCGCTTTCATGGCCGATGTGGAAGCTATGTATCACGCCTTTCATCTCAAGAAAGAAGATCAAGACTTTCTACGATTTTACTGGTTTGCTCACAACGATCCATCCAATGGTGTAATTCCACACCGGGCGACTGTGCACATTTTTGGAAACAGACCATCACCGGCCATCGCCATCTACGGAATGCGGCACGCGACCTCGCATCCTTCAGCCCACATGTATCCCGAAGCCCAAAAGTTCATCTTAAACAACTTCTATGTCGACGATGGACTAGGATCTGCAGAAACACCTGAGCACGCCATTCAAATACTGAAAGGGGCGCGCTCCATTTTGAAGCGATACGCCTTCACGAGATTGTTTCAAGTTCAGATGAGGTGATGAGGGCCTTCCTCCCGAGCGAGTTGGCCGAAGACGTTGAGATAGTCGACCTAGATCGCGCTCCTTTGTATTGTTCACTCTTTGTATTCTGGGACATGAAACGCAACCTTCTCATCAAGCCGGACCTTGAAAAAAAGCCGTTCACTCGACGAGGCGTACTGTCTTTCGTCAACGCTATCTTCGACCCGTTGGGAGTAGCGTGCCCGGTAATACTAAGGGGCAAGTTAATCCAACGCAAGGTTTTGTTGAGTAAACACGACGAGGGATCATCAAACAAGGACCCAAAAGCAAATAAAACAAGTTAAGACGACCCTCTCCCAGTCGAATACAAACCGCTGTGGGAGGACTGGGTCACATCCCTACAAGCCCCTCAAATCGCGGTGCCACGGAGCTACCGCCCATTAGGTTTTGGCATGTACAGCCAACCCTTCATGTTTTTTATGACGCGTCGATCGACGCCATAGGGCACGCAATCTAACTTAGGTCTGTAAATACGGACGGTAAAGTACAAGTGTCCTTCGTAACAGGGTCCTCCAAGGTATCTCCTCGCTCTGCAACGTCTGTACCGAGACCAGAACTGTTTGCAGCTGTAGACGCCTCTCGCGCTCATTCTGATGTTCTTGAAGAACTCCAGATGAGCGTCGAGGCGACAACTTTTTACACTGAGTCTAATTATAATGGGTTATTTGTAAAACAAAAGCAAGAGGTTCTCCCGATGTGTAAGAAGGCGAGTCCATGTGATTCTGTCAGCCTCTTCTGCTAGCCAATGGACCTACGTCCCGACTGATAAAAACCCTGCCCATGTAGCTACTAGACCCATAAGCCCGGCCGACGTAAGAGAAAGTATCTGGCTGACGAGACCTGATTTCCTGTGGGACACATTGTCTCACTGTTCAGCGCCTCCACCGCCCCCGGTGACATTACCCGAAACGGTGAAAGGCACCTCTCTTACTCTGAAGACAGTTCTAAGTCTCTCCATGTACCCTATAAATTCCATAACTCTAAATCTCAGATCACGGCTTCAATAAACTCAACTTCCAATGACCTCGTAATTTATCCTATAGGACAAGCTCAAGTCCCAGACAAGACTCCTACAAAGTGTTTGCCTACTCTACAAGATGGGGCGAAAATAAAATAATAACATATTTAGTAATGAATGTACATAAATTCCCGATGCTACATTTACATCATAACCATAATCTAAACCAGATTTTCTAAACTGCAAGGACAGTCCCAAGGGTGCTATGATTTTACACTAAGAAGCTGCAAATACTTAACTTAAACAAAAGTTAAGCTACTAGCTGGTAGTGGTTGCGGAGGAAGGAGCAGGAGTTGTATGGGCCATCAAAGGTTGAGAACTAATGATCTAAATCAATAATTTTGTTAAAGTAAATATTTGCTATCAACACATTCATTGCGGTTGCCTAGCTGGTGCAAATCTTTACTTTGTACGTACAGTCACTAGAAAGCTTTGAAAAAATTACAGAACCTAACCTGAGTGACCCAGTGGTGGGTCATACTGTAATGAATGTGTTGAAGGAAAAAAGTAATGAAAACATTAGGAATAACATTCATGCAAGGTTCAAGCATGGTCCTTTCTTATGCAAATGAAAACACATTGAAAAACAAATTTTATGAGTAGTAACTGTTTTCACAATCAAGTAAAATTAAGAATAAATATCAATGTGGATGTTAAATAGGGTAGTCATTGCACCACTTAAATCACAAAAAGTGTCACTGAGTTAACAAAGTTCATGCAAATAAAATTTGTACATACATGTATGATATATGCCCAGTGAGAAACATAAATAAAGTTTCAACATTCTGAATTACTGAACCTACCTTTTAGCAGCATCACACGGGAGCTTCAGCGTCACGCTCAGCCACCGATATGTTACCTGAGAAGATAATGCAAGAGCTCATGTATCATCATAGTTTTACTTCACTTAATGAAACCTATTTAAGGTTACCATTATTTTTATCTTTAAATATTTTAACATTTTCCCAAAATTTTACAGTATTAGTAAGTGTTACTCCAATGTTGTAAGAATTAAAATGAACAGTTTCTTTTTACAAAAATTTAAAATGTATTTTTTCAAAGGAAAAGCACAAAAATAAGCACCAATAATGGAAATTCTCATGAGCTGCCCAATTTATCAGAACACTTCAGTAAAATTAGACAAGAGCCATGGCAGAATGTGAATGCATTATGCATTTGTGAATGTGAATGCAAATAATTTTCAAAAACATTTTTTGAAACATTTTACTGCTTTAACTTCAGTTTCAAATTTGAACTTTTGTCTGTACAATGTGCACCTTTTTTGCCTTAAAAAAATATATATGTACATATATATATATAGCATGAAACAAGCAAGTAATACAATCATAAGTGTTTAAATTTCATTAACAAAATAGCTGTGCATAGCAAGCACATTCTTCAAATTTCAGAAAGCAAATAAATTCTCATGACATCCAGCACCAACTCCTTAAATTGATCATTCATAAAAACAGATTTAGCAAAATCTTCTTTGAAAACTTTTGTAAATTCTTGACCAGCAAACTCTTATTCAATTTGCCATACAATTATTTAACTCTCAAAATCATTTTCACATTTCTTAGATTTTTTATTGAATTCTCTTGATGTCAATTCATACATAAAATGTGTCATCAAAACTCAGGAAAAACATTTGCAAACTGTACTTAATTTTAAACACTTTTCACAATGAATAAATGCAGTCAATTAATATTTTGCTGGAACTAACTTTTGAAATATTACAACTTGGCTCTTCGTTCTACAAATTCATTCCTTTTAAAACTCAATTTTACTATTCTATAAATAAATTCAATTTTCAACATAACAGTATACTATTTTGGACTTGATAAATTCACTCTGTACCATCATGTAATTCATTTACATCAAATAAAGCCCAGAATAGATTTATGGAAATTTTACTTCAATTTCAGACAACAAATTAAAATTCAAGTGCTCAATTTGCCCACACAATTTTATTTCTAAAGCTTGGCCTGACAATACAGCATCATCAATAACTCAAGATTTCTAAATTCCTAAATAACATTAGAAAGATGTAGGTCCTTCTTAGCTACTTTATTCAATTATAAGTTAAATTAACATGCCCTATTGAATAATTTTAATTCTTGTAGGAAAGAAGATATTGCTCATAATTTTATGACACCTTTCAGGCTGTGTTGCTTTGTATCTCAGAGAGGTAAAGTATCATATAAAGATTTAATTTTATATTTTCAATATTATCACTATTTATTAATAGTAGCAACATTATAAATAGAACCTTTCCATGTAAATTATTTAAAGTTTCATCAACAAAGATTTCTAATTTTTGCATGATGTGAAAATAAACACCTTTGTTGTCACAAAATCTGTTAGGTTATCTTAAACATGTATTTTAATCTATAATTACTATTACTCAAAAAGTGTTCACATTCATAACTATTCTTTTTTTAATTATGGTAACTATTTAAGAGCAAACCTAGCAAAAACGGGCAAAAAACACTACATTGACGTCGCCCAACCAAGCTTTCCAAACTGGACCTGATGATCCCGTAGCTAAGATACTAGTACCCTTCCATTCTCAGGAAACATGATTTTGAAAAAATCCATAATATAGTAAACAAGAATAGTTTTTTATTAAAGAAAAAAGTGCCAATATGATTACAGCTTTGATCCATTTAAATTATTATCACTAACTCGTAACCCGTTTCCCACTTACCACTTTATTTTCATCGTTTATGAATTCATCCAAGTTCTCCATGTACATATCCAGGTCGTTTTCCATTGTGAAGCTTTTTTCTAACAGTTAATTTCAAAGTCTCTAGTTGACGGCAAATAATGCGTACATTCACTGAATCAAATTCTTTGCGGTCCCGCGAAATCAGTTCTTTTTCTTCTCTGTCGTATCAATCGCGATTCGCGACTTCACAGACTTGTCCTCTTCCTCCACCTACGCCGTGGGTATCGCTTCTCGGCCTAAGGTTAATTAAGATCAAAGTGTAGTATCTGTTCTTATCAGCTTAATAAAAATACGCCGTGGGTATTGAGGCTTCAAAATCTTATCTCTTTCTTGTCATGTTTATCGGGGCTTCAAAAACTTTTTAAAAATATATAGCATGAAAGAAAGAAATAAAGAGAGAAAGAAAAAATAGAAGGAAACTTTATTTCTAATCAGGTATGCAGTCCAGATACATTAAATTTTCAATTCTAAATACCATCTAACGAGTAGTGATGATGTACAAAGAAACTATTCCCGTCCTTGGTACTGCAACTTGAAGTAGGCTTGATGAAATGAGCTTGATGAAAGTTTAATCTTACTCCTGACGCCCAGCTTCACAGCATGCTGGACTTATTTCTTGTCCTCAAATGATCAATCGGATGATGTTAGGTCATCTGCACACCCACACACCTGTACTCCTGCTTGGATTCGAAGATCATGAATCATTACATCAAACAGCAGGAAGACAAAATTGCACCCGGCAGAAAACCACTTCCAGCTCTTTTTTCTGGAAAAGTACGTGCTTTGGAAAAAAATATGAGAGAAGCGGTCATCAAGGTGTGAGAGCACCCATCTTAAAACTGGTTCCTGCATTCCACACTGGCTTATTTGTACAAAACTACCGTACACCAAACGATGTCATATGCGGTAGATAAGTCCACAAACAGACTTGGTCAAGTTTCTTCGTTGGCAAAAGCAAATGAACGTGCAGCCTCTAGACCTGATCGACTGCCGGTAGGCGATAACAATTTTGACCACAAACAAACAAAAAAAAACGTATATTTCCAATAAAGTTGGTACATAAGAAATGTACGATGATGACATATTATACCGTATCTAGTATCCAATATTTTTATTCGACGCGTGTGGCATAAATCATTGATATACAGATAAGCTTCAGAACTTTAATATTTTCATGCAGAATAACTATTATTTTAAATCCATTTTTATCTATTTCATGAACTTGTGTTTTGAATAATCTCATTCAGAACGGACTCTTTAAAGATTCTAACATTTTTTCTGTTCTTTGATAAACTTCAGGACTCAACATCGGTCAACAGTAAATGCGTGCGACAATTGCAGTTTTTTATTGAGTTTCAGTGCAGTTCATATGACATGAAACTTAAAGCATGTAATAAGTTTCTTGTGCATAGTCCATGTCGATGCAAAATTAGAAACACACGCCTCTAAATTCGAAGAATTATCGTAAGCTATCTTTTCAGTCGTAAACCGTAGAGACATAAGCTTCTTTTATCAGCGTTATGTGTGTGAAACAGTATTTAAGGCAGAAAGAAGTAAAACTTACGCATCCTCGGTACTTAAAATTATAATAAAGCAGTACTTTATGTATATACAAGTAGAGACACTCACACGCCCTCCGTACGTGCAAATTATCGTAAAACAGTGCTTCATGTAGTGACAAGAACAGAGAGACACGTCCTCTAACTCTTCATCCCACGACTGCTGTAGTATTTCGAGAATTAAGGTCGAAGCGTTACAAAGTAAACTTACAGTTGAAAAGCTGACACTCCCATAGGTCTTGTCGTGTGCTAGCACGGCATGACATACAGTTTAGGGCGGACTTACATTTATTTTACAACAGTACTGTCCACTTTTGAAGAGAGGCATGCATAAGTCAGAAAAGGCAAGACCGTGAGTTACATTAATCTCCCAAGCCTATACACAATTTAGCTCTAAAATATCTCTACGTATACAAATTACTTGAGGTAATAGGTTGTATAAAACTGCTTATGATCCTTTTATGAGCTTTCTTGAAGAGCCAAAAAAACTGCATGAACTTTTCACTAGATGACTAAGCAGTGTTCTCGCGATAAACTGGTCTCAGGGAGTAGCTGTTTGTTCAGTGTGTAGCGATGATGACATTACCATTCATATTATATTGGATGCCCATTTAAAGTATAATTGAATATAAAATTAGAAATCTTCACTCTTTACCGCTAAAAATAATAAAAAATTACTATAAAGTGATAGAACACGGACTCCGCACCACTGTTTTAATACTAACCATTCAAAATAGTCGAAAATTACATGTAAAATTTCTATCCCGTTCTGGTGTGCCTTATTGATTTCCTGTTACGTATTTAATAGCCACATGAGGTCCTAATATTTGGGTGCAATTATTCCATTAAGGAGTCTTATCTACAAATAAAAGAGAAGAACGAGCCTATAGCAGTTGCATCATGGGGAACAAATGACTGAAGTACAGGGTCAGGCAAAATGATCTGACACATTTGTAGGTTAAATTTGTCGGCTAAATGTGTCAGATCATTTTGCCTGACCGTGTATTTCCTTACGAAATTTGAAGCATTTGAAGTTTCTACTTCAGAGTTGGTATGCGTATTTGCAGACGTAGTCGCACGCTTCAGGGCAACAGCGATGCAAGAATCCACATTGTAAGTCATAGAAGCAGTTGATGTGAGGGTCATACACGCATGACCCCAGCGCGTTAGAAGCAGGTGGACACCAGCCTACCGAAAATGTACGAATTAAAATACAAAGAAATTGCGTTATTGCGATATGCGTGAACTAACATGAAGTCAGTAATATAATTACCCCAAATATTGATTCAAATATTTTATAAATGTAAACATAGTTTAAATTTCCTTTAGGATTGTGAATTTTGATCTTGTACGTTATCCAAGCGATGTGTGAGAACAATGAAGTGAACACAAGATACAATATACACGCATCTGACTTAAAAAATTCAACCTTTGCTCGAACTGAGTCTTAGAAATCATGAGTTTCGTGGATGCGTTGACCATCCGTTATAATAAACACAACGATTGTGACATTCGAACATTTTAAGAAAACTGGTCTTGTAGCTTTTCCAAACCATGTCTACAGCGCCCTTAATAATACCTCATCCACACATAGCAAAGAATGACAGTTTAAGGTTCAGGTAAAAAGACGACAACTACAGTGCTAAGTGCCAGTTAAATGCATGAGAATGAGATGATTACCCCGTAAATTCAGAAAAAATTGCTCAATTTAAAATACGATAGAAAATACTAAGCAATGTCAAGACTGTAGTGTGAGCGGCATCGTAGGTTGGAACTTCCTTCACTGGTATTCCTTTTTTAGTAAGTTTGTATTTTCAATGAAGAAATACATCATAAGTTTCTGAACTCATGTTGAAATTAGCATCATGTTTTCTCAGAGCTATTTATGGTTGGCAATAGCAGATGATCATAAAAAGGCAAAAGATTGGTAACTACTTGCATAAAAATTTATAAGCGCATGAGCATAAACATTTTAAGAGTAGATGAAGATAAAAATTGAAGAGAACGTATAACCATAAAAATTTATAAGGGAACATGATCATGTGAATATCAGTAAAATTCTTTGAGCAAATTTGAAAGGCTACATGACCAGAAAAATGTACCGAGCAAATTTGTTCTTTGAGCAAATTTGCTCAAAGAAGTACATCAGTACCGATAATCATGAAAAAAATCAATTCACAAGTATGTCTTTATGTTAAATTATCAACTTAAGGCAATGACATCATGAAGATACTGTAGTGACGAGAGGTAAAAACAGTTATTCATATTTTATGCCACAACATTGATGAAGTTACTTCTACTCACACTGTAAAAGTTATGGAGGATTTTCTTGGGTAATTTCATCGGTGTAACTTAGGTGGATATATGCCACTGCTATTAAAAAAGTCAACTAGAA
>VCRD01007562.1:6668-20891 GCA_006783055.1 Trinorchestia longiramus
AAACTGCGAGACAGCAACATGCTGTGTTAACATGTGACAAAGCAAGCAAAACTGCGAGACAGCAACATGCTGTGTTAACATGCGACAAAGCAAGCAAAACTGCGAGCCAGCAACATGCTGTGTTAACATGCGACACAGCAAGCAAAACTAAATGTACTGGAGCAGTAAACAAGGGCCTGATGCATGCACAGCTAAGTCCACTCCTGGTGAACTCTATGAATACTGAATGGATATTAACAAAGACAGACATCATCAGCTGCCTCGAAAGGTCATTTAAAAACAAAAATGCTATAAGAAGGGCTCCTTAGGCCTAGCGTTTTGCATGCATTTTGTAAAACAGTCACGATTCAAAACTTTCCGTTTGCGTAAAGTAACTAGAGCAAAAGCACAGAGCTGTGAAAACCATTGCTTCAGGACTATTACTGAATATATGATCTGGCATAGCTTAATGCAGTAGACGGTAGTGAGGTCCAACAGTATAAAGTTTCAAAAGATCTTTAGTTTTTCTTCCATAACTACAAACGAATCGCCTCGTCATTTTTTATATTACCGACTGTAATTATGTTAACAACGGCTGCTGTGATTGTGTCCAGTAGTAGATGCAGCTCACGAACAGAACACGTGACTCACCTTATCGTAGAAAGCAGGTTTTGCATAAGGAGCTATGATTGTTCCTAGAAACTTTTTAAATTAAGAATTACAAGAATAAACTCAATTCACTGAACGCTCGTTCTCCCCTCAACTACTCCTACGATACGAACGAAAGCCTCACCGTTAGAGCTCCAGCTAGAAATCCGACAAGTTTAAAGAACGCCACTGACTTCATTACAGAGAAGAAAGTAGTTCTCAATTCAAAGAACGATCAAAAAAATCTGGTGGAAGCATGTCGGCATCTGCATTATAGGTGCAATTATAGCAAGTCAGCGTTGTAAATTCGTTGAGCGCTCATTATGTGAAAAAGTACTGCTCTGCAGCGATATTCATACGAGCGAAATGAAATGAATTAGTTCCAAGTATGATTGAAGACAGCTCAATGAGAATGTTTGAAAGCCTGCAAAAGAACAAAAGTGGCTCTCAAGATCGAAATAGAAAGAACGGCTCTGAATATGCTGGTACAGAGCATGAGTGGCAAAGCCTGTTAGCGTAGCTGTTCAAGTTAAATGAGAGTTCAGTAGCTGCTCATAGAATTAGTGAACAGCGCTTTGGAGACTAAGATAAAGTCTGATAGGGAACAGAACAGTCGGAGAGGAATATCAATTTAGAGAAATACATCTAACAGAGTTGACCTTATGACGGGAATAATTTGATGTAAGGCGGAAGAAGAATTCATGGAAAAAGTTGAACTAACAACCAGCATCAGAGGACTACCAACTTACAACTAATTGGGCAGTAGAACCATTGGAAAGTAAAGTTATAAACTGGAAAGAGTGGAACTATTAGAGAGAAGAATCACTGAAGACTAAAATTATGAGTAGAACTAGAAAAGAGAGTAGAACTAGAAAAGAGAGTAGAACTATCGGAGAGAGTGGAACAACAAGAGAGAGCAGGACCAGCAGATGTTATGGAGGACAACCAGGACGGTTTGTTTCAAAGCTGCAAAAATTGTCAGACGGCCTGAGCAAAACAAACGGAGACAACTAACGACTGCTGCTGGAGATCTCCGCTCCATAAAAACGGGGGTCGCTTTGAGCTGCCAGGCGCCTGTGCTGCGCCCGACGATGAAGCAAACACTCACCCAGGGAACGTGAAATGCTGTTTGCTGGAGCAGCTTCAAAGCATCAGCCCTCCTGGTAAATGAGCTCACTCTGAGGGTGTGTACATTTTGGAATGGTCATGTTGCACAAATGTGGTAGAACACAAGGATTGTAGGCTAGATACTTGAATCTGGTCGATGAAAATTAGGTTTATGTTCATTTGAAAAAGTGCATAAATAGCATCGAAGTTAACAAGCTTCTCAAAGTAAAATAATAAAGAGTCCCTCAATACGGCTGATAATGAAAATACAGCCCTAATTTACAACTTGTAATCAAAATTTCCTCTAAATATTTCGATCAATTAGAAACTTTTACCTATAATCCTACAGCAGAATTGATTTTACCAGTTACAGGTTGAACAATGTTTAACCTATGATAGAGAGGTAAGTCGTACACGGAAATCTACAAGCAAAGCACTATCATTGACACTTCATTTGAAACTACCTGCAACCGTAGATAGCCATTCATAAAATATCTTCCAATGGACCAGCGACGGACGATAAATCAAAAAAGGACGATCTGGTGACGTTCAAGAAAAACTAACCTCGAAGAAATTGATGCGCACTGCAGTTTCATGAAACGGACCAGAAACGCATTAAAAATAGGCCGCCAGTCACCGTAACTGATAAATTGCTGAGTTTAATTCCAGGCCCAGCAGCTGGGCCGGCCGACTGCCAGATGGCTGCTCATCATGACTGATGATCCTTGGACGAGGAGGCGGTGGAGGAGCAGAGTGGGTGTTGAGGCAACATGCGAGGCGGTGGAGGAGCAGAGTGGGTGTTGAGGCAACATGCGAGGCGGTGGAGGAGCAGAGTGGTTGTTGAGGCAACATGCGAGGCGGTGGAGGAGCAGAGGTTACAGTGGGGACGAGACAGGAGAGGCAGAGATGGGGTTACAGTGGGGACGAGGCAGGAGAGGCAGAGATGGGGTTACAGTGGGGACGAGACAGGAGAGGCAGAGATGGGGTTACGGTAAGGATGATGCAACAGACGCACTACGTGGAGCCACAATAAGAATGATGACGAGGTGCACCTTGTGAGACAAATACTGGAATAATATGAAAAAACCGAGTGTGGAGTGACGATATTGTTGAGAGGAGGCACGAAGTGTTAGGCCACCATAGGGACGAGGCAGGGGAACTGGAGAGTGGAGCCACAATGGGGACAAGATTGATAAAGAGAATAACTCCTCATCATTATATCGGCACCATGAGTTTGTCATCGCGGAGAGCACGAGTTTCTTTAAAAATCTGTATAGGATCCCAACGAGTTTTTAATAATACAATGAAACACGTACAACGTACATGAATTAAAATGAGTTCTAATAAGCTCAACATCCCCGAAACTGAAGCAGCAATGCCTCTGTAGCACAAATACATTACAATTTCGTATGTTGTTTTATATTGTAGCTTACTTTAGTTTCCTACACTGCAGCTTGTGATACCTCGATCAGAAACAGACGGGAAGTTCCTGGTGGTAGAATAACTAATTGGACTAGAGACATCGCTTTCTCACTTCAGGTGTCCGTTACTCAAAAATAAGAGCCACTTCTAATTCAAGAAACCCAGGAGGACGTTGTATAAAATTTACCACTAAGCTTCGGAGGCAGACAATGCAATACAAAAGTGCCATGCCCTCACTCTGATCGTGTTCAGACAAAACTGGGTGCAAAATTAAGAGGTGCTTATGACAAACAGCTAATCAACCTATGGAACAACTTTGGTAAAAAGGAAGCATTTTCACAGTTTTTGTCTGAGTTTCAGTTTGCGCGCATAATTATTTACTAGCGTCTTGGTACAACTGGTCACCGTAAGAGAGAGCATGTTGTAAAATACGATACAAAAACACTATAATTAGACCGTAATTTAATAGGTGAGCAATACCGGCGAATATGCGCCTACAAAATGAGCTCCAGACCCATCAATTGTTCATGCAAGTGGATGCATCAGAAATTTCGAGCTTACAACTAACACGCTGGTGTACAACCAACACGCTGGTGTACAACCAACACGCTGGTGTACAACCAACACGCTGGTATACAACTTACACACTGTTGTACGACCAATATGCTAGTGGAAATCCAACACGCTGGAGTATGATACAATAAATATGCTGGCATATGATGCAACCAACACGTTCGGATACAACCAACATACTGATGTATGATACAATAAATATGCTGGCATATGATGCAACCAACACGCTCGGATACAACCAACATACTGATGTATGATACAATAAATATGCTGGCATATGATGCAACCAACACGCTCGAATACAACCAACATACTGATGTATGATACAATAAATATGCTGGCATATGATGCAACCAACACGCTCGGATACAACCAACATACTGATGTATGATACAATAAATATGCTGGCGTATGATGCCAACCAACACTCATCCCGCACGCACGAAGTAAATTTTATTCTCAGATGCTGGCATTGGAATCTTTAGGGTCTGAGTTTACAATTAATAACGAGGAACGCTGACGATTTAGCTGACGGAGAATTCCCCTGAAGGAAAATCTTGTGATTTTCGAGATGAATGAAATTCAAACAAATGGAATGCGTTACGATGCAGAGGGAAGCTGTAATCTGATCCGGCCAGACACGACGAGAACTTCAACATTGCAAGCAATAAGCGTCTTTTCAAGATTAGACTTATTGATGGCTTGTTTTTGAGCTGCAATACGAGAACAAGAGCGGATATTGCGCATGTTATCTCGGGATATACAGCGCCAGAAATTGCGTTCTACTCCGAGTTTGATTTTAGATGAAATTTACAGTCTGGAAATTTTGAGCAGGAAACAATCTTCCAAGATTGACAAGTAATACCGGCCAATAATGTTCTTTTCAAGGGGTGAATATGATGAATAAAAACACATTCGAATAAATTTCTAACTAGCTCTTGTAAGTTTGTGACTTTCTAGATACTATAACATGCGCGTGACAAGCACCAGCAAACTGTTAGAAATTAAATTATCTGTTTGTTTGTTCTCATATTATCACACTTATGAAAGTACAATTTAAGTAAATATTATAACAAATTGGAATAGAAAAAGCGAGGAGTAAATAAACGTATTTAGTTGGAAATTTCCTTTGACACGAGAACCGTGGAGAGCGATCGCACATTCTTTACATCAATCGCACATTCTTTGCAGAAAATCTAAGCGACTCAACGATGAAAAAGAAAACAGACGGATAGACAAACACTAGTTTGTCACTACCTGCATTACTTGAAGCCTATCACACATTAAACAGACGACGAAATCCGAAGCTCAAAGAAAAAACTTACATGAATACAACGTTACAGTATCAAATTTTGATCAGAAACTTTGAAACACTAAATCTGCTGAAGCTTATATGTTCTTCGTTCGTTGGAGATATATCAGAAATATTTCTCCGTAAAATTGGTAGTAAGTGAAGTTTTCACGCAGATCACAGCACTTCCTTTTGTTGACACTCCAGAACACATGCAAACTGCATGAGACACTGTAGCGTACAAGCTTGTGCTACGATTGAATGAAAACTAACTCCAAACCCTCTACCACCGTATGTCACTCACAATGAGCATGGAAAATAGTTCAAATTATGCTTAACACGTTGACTCCGAAGTGGTACGTATGTGTACCACTTGGGTTAGGTTCTGTAATTTTTTCAGATCCTTCTAGTGACTATGCGTACAAAGTGAAATTTTACACTAATCAGGCAATCGAAGGCAACGTGTTAAAGTACTAGCATCAGGACGGTTGGCTCTGACGGAGGACATGTTACTGTCGTACAAGCAGCAACAACCCAACATTGTTGTCATTGCCGTTCAGTAGAGGGTGAGAGGGAATCAGGAGAGGGAGCATGGTACTTTTGGAAATTATAATTCAGGTGGTAGTGGCTTAAATGCACGTATTCAATCTACTGGATAAAAATATCAGAAACGTAAAAACTAATAACCTCTTGAATTAAATTGTATATTTTTTGTATTTATTAGGTATAGGTACGTATCAATAATGGTATCAAGCGCAGTACAGGCATGTTTGAAGACTAACTTAATACTTATGTGCGAGAATTTGGTTTACATCAATAACGATACACGGTGCATTAAATGATTAAGGGCCTGAAAGACCGCTGAAGTCAGCAAAAAAATGCATCAAATTCAGCTCGTGGTGATAAAAAACACGAAATATGGTAAAATTATTCTATTAATTTATCAAATGTTTTTTTAGAAACCTGATAAGGCTTTGCACGGATTATTTTCTTTTAAATAACTTGGCTTACGCTTACGGAACGATGGTAAAAATAATACTTCGCTTCAATGGCCACAGCTGAATTTGACACCCAATCTCGACCAAGCTGCAAATTAATTGTTTTTTCTTCGAGTAATTTCAACGTAATATTACAGGTGACGCCAGTTTTGATTATAAGGTCTCTCCTTGCTTAGGCAATTATTAGGAAATTCCCAATTTCGAGGCCTCGACATCCCAAAAACGTGAAGCTGCAAGCGGCTCTAATTACGGAGGCCGGCGCTTAATGAGGGCAGCGAGGGGAAAAGACGAGCATTTTTGGCGTTCTGTGATACTGGCCTCATGCACCTAAATGTTCCATCCGTGCTGTAAGATGCAAACTCAATGCCATCTCGCTGAACTGTTGTGCGTTTTGCAAACGAGGTGACAATTGCTATCGTAGTTTTGTCTGGAAATAATGGGCTGAAGATAAGTAGCATGGGGAATAATGTCTGAGTATCGGCCACAACGCCGACATGGTTGACGCGGCTAGAAATCCGGCATGGGACTTGAATATACAACTGAATAATTATCGAAGTAATTATCCGACCCAAGAATGGGCCCGAAGGTTCGTTCCTATAGCCTCATTCTATTCTATTCTAACCAATGACATCTTCAATTTTCATGAACCCAATTTAGATGTAAAATATTTTAGAAGGGCTTTTAATTAACGTAGCTTAGCGAAATGACATTCTAACCGACAGGGCGCTGGACAAATTATTTAATTACACACACGCTCATAAATACCATGAGTATCGTCAGCAGCGCTAGTGGAACACGACATGAAGCTCTATACTTATATTTATATTATCCCCTAGTGTCCCGCTAAGCCAATAAAGATGACAGTCAAGTGGTCGCCTTCATTAGGCCAGCTATTATTTAGACCGGAATTGCGGCACAGAAGCGGCAATTATCCACATTTTTTAGATAGACACTGGAGGAAAAACCATTCTTCCATAGTGCCAAACTCTCTGTCCTGCCTCACTTGACTGCAAACCATTTGTAGAATATTAGTGCCTACACAACTTCAAGAAATAATGGGATATTTAGCAACGCTTTTGCTTCCATTAAATAGAAGAATATTTTCCTATCTTGCTAAATACCGTTTCGAAACATCACAAACTCATTTTCAACCACTCCTTATCGGACCCATTTGATGTAGGTGGATAAATAGGTATGTTAATGAAGGAGTTTACTAACAAACAACCATTTTACAATTTTTAGACACGCTGTGTGCCATATTTTCTGAAATTCTTAACGTAGTCACCTAATGATGCGGTAACTCCTGGAAAACTAAGTTTGGCATGAGTGTTTTTGAAGTCTCCAGCGGTGAACTTTTATCTACGTGGTTTAGAGGTGTCCAAAATTTATCAACTCTCTGGTATCTAATTACTCCCTAATGGCTCGTACGAAACTTCCCTGGAAACTGTCACCGCTCGAAATGTAAGCGATTGGGTTAACAGAAAGTTAATTATTGATCGTTAATGTGTAATTCAGCGATGGACAATAAAGAGCATCTCAAGCATGAAATCGTCACACAACCCACCATACAAAACAAGAAAATACTTTCTAGCTCAATAAAACAAGAGAAACAGTTCTAACATAAGAAAGAATCAATTAAATTTTTAAAATGTGCTAACTCTTGACAAAAATACTAGGATTTCCATCACCAGCTTGGTCGACTATCACCAGCTTGGTCGACTATCACCAGCTTGGTCGACTGGTGAGCGAATCTGCTTGCGAGCGGGAAGACCCGGGTTCGAATCCCGCTGCCGACATGGTTGACGCGGCTAGAAATACGGCATGGGACTTGGGTAAACAACCAAATAATTATCGAAGTAATTATCCGACCCAAGAATGGGCCAGAAGGTTCGTTCCTATAGCCTCATTCTATTCGTGTTTATCAACAACTGAATGCGGTCACGGCCTCCCAGTTGTGTTGCAGGGAATGTTTTCACTGCCTCTATTCCTTTAAACTAACGTATTTATTCCAATGTTGTGTACTGCTTGTGAGCACTTCATTATAATCTTTACTTGACATTAAAATTCGAAATAGATTCCTTTACTTCCCAAAGAGCTTAGAAAAAACAATACAAATATTAACTGTCAGAAGTAACATATATGAAGTAGGAACACCGACATTTAAATTGTTTTTGTTTCATCAATAATTCTATCAACTTTACAGTAAGCTTGAAAAGAGAAAACCGGTAAAAGAAAAACTTCATTCCGTTCAGATATACATCACATATGCGCTGGTTTTTAAATTGTTAATGCTAACATCTTAATCATGCTTCCAGCGACTGTTCCCGTCCATCTTGTAACTTGTAAAGGCTCGTAAGGATACGTTGAGATGATCTGGACATTTTTAGGGAAATAGTTCAAATCAAATCAGTCTTTCAGTCTACTTGGTTCCTGTGTCACAAACGGAAATAATTCAGGAGCTGCTTGGGTGTTCGAGCCCTCAAAACCAGGGGCCTGGCAGCACATGCACAAATCATTAACCACTAGACGGCTCCTTCTGGACAACAGGCTACTTTTCGATTGGAACTGCATGAAGCAAACCATCTTCTGCTCTACCTCGCAAATCAGACATACTCAGAAATTTAAAAGTTTAGCTGATTGAGAACATGAAGAAAACGTGTTTTCAATAATATACGTTAAAAAATTTAGGGTATGTAATTTTTGAACGTGGGAATTTTTGAAGTACCGTGTTGTACTTTCTCTGACCGATACACCGACACAAAAACCAGGTGGACTCTTTGAACACCGGCGACATGAAGCCGTGATCAAAGGACAGAAAGTTGGGAAGGGGGAGGCTGGAGCCCAACTTTTATGATGAAACTAAACACTGAACCCTAATTGAGTCTCAGAGCTAATCAACAAGAGGCTCAACTTGGACGAGCATTTGATTGAAGCCTTGCAGCCATGCCTGGTCGTACTAAATTACCGAACTTCCATACTATTTTTGGGAGTATCACCCTTTGTTCAGGGAGTGCCGTTAGCAGCCAAACTGTCAAGCTGAGATTGACGTTTTGTTAGTGCCACGTCATTCAACTGCAGGGGAATTACTTGTGTACAGCTCCCAGCATCACCGGACGGTCGTGGATCTCTCTTCCAAAATCAGCGTTGGCTTCCAGCCACCGTATAATAGTGTTAGCACGAAGCATCAAAATTTGTGGTATTGTGTGATAAAAAACTGATGGTATTCAAATGAGAGTTAAAATACTAAATTGGGTAATGAAGACCCAAATACCCACACTTATACTCAAAGCGTTCTACAGAGTTTAATTTGAAAATGTCGATTTATTCTGATGAAATTTATTCTGATCTTGAGCTCATCATCAAGAACAGTGTTATAAAAATATTGTTCATCATTCGATTGTTTCACGAGGTGTTGTGCTGACGCTTCTGTTACACAGAAAAGGCATTAATTCTTTCATTTACTCATAAGGTTCCCGTCCATAAAGAAGTTAGTTAAAACTGTGTTCATTTTCCATACCAATTTAATGATTTATAAAATTTCCGTTCGAAAGATCCCAGTTGTGATTCTGAGCAGCACCATCATTGGGGCACTGTGAGGTGTCACCTCATATATGGGAGATAACGCTGTACTCACTTCTGTAGTACTATCGTGACTATCATTATCTAATTATACCTATAATAGAGTGTCTCTTCATCTCTATCTCTCTATCTGTGTGTGTTCGTCTCATTACTTCCTATTTATTACTGAAAAAATTATTGAACTAAAATTAGAACGGGTATACATGTATTAAAAGCATTGTATTGTGAATACCAAATGCACCTAATTACTATAAAATGAGCCCTTCTTCCCCGTTTTTAGTCTTCTTCTCCTACAAGGCCATGTTATCGGTAGATAAGATGCAGAACGGAAGTTCTGTATTTATTCATGGAAAATATTCAGGTTCTGATAGTACCACGGGTAAAACTGAAAAATATATTTTATTTTATAGATCCACAATTGTATCACTTTCAAACTGTGCAATTTCCACCAGTACTATCTAGGTCAGAATGGAAGTTCTGTATATATTCATGAAAATTATTCATTTAAAACATAATTCGTCGTAAATCTTTAATGCATTCATCTTTATAATGGTTTTAAATTAGTCAACTAGTCAAATCTAATCAAACTTATGGCGCAACTATGGATCGTAAATTCTTTAATTTTGTCACTGTTAAACAGTGGAATTTCACGGGAACTATCTAGTTAATATTATTTTAGATTGCAATGTACATCATTTGGATGTACTTCTCGTATGTGGGATGTACACCTAAGAAATTTGTAAGTAAAAGCATACGGAAATACGGGAATTATTGGGATACTCTAAATTGATTGAATAATCTATAGCTGTAAATTTAAGGCTATTTGAGGTTTCAAATCATGTACATGCATTTCAGTTATCACAACTATTATACATGTTCCTATACAATGGAATGAAACAAGTATCACTTTCGTCTCTCATAAAAATGCATCAATCTTCGTTACCAGCAGTTTGCAAAATTGGGTCTCGCTGAAAAAATAAGTCGGGAGACCAAACATTGTCAAGTTCATAACCGCATGCGAGATCTTATGCATGCAAAGTAGTATCGAGGCCGGATCGTTGGAGCAAAAAACCATACAAGAAAAATAAGCAGAAGTAGAAGCAAAACACAAACATGAAATAAACTATTGCTTTCAAGAGGATAAAATACTTGGGCATAGTGTCTTTTTGGCTTCTTAGAAATGATATAGAAAATATATTTTTTCCTGTGAGATAAAGCATTGGCTCGCTATCTCAAATGATATGATTTTACCAAAGTGAATATCTACTAATAGCTTCTTGGTTGAAACAAGTTCCTGAGGCAGTGCAATACGAGCTCTGCTTTCAAATGATTTTACAGTAACGTAAAATTTACTCAAAATAATTTCTTGTCAGCAAGAGGACGGCAGCATGTCAGTGAACCGACAAGACAAGATATTCTTGACCTCGTCTCAGAACAACCCATACCTCAGAATAATTAGATAAGAAGCTATGAACAAGATCGATGATCACCATATGATAAACTTTGCTCTTCGAAGTCAACAATCGTAACACCAAGGCTCATCACAAAAACTTCATATGCTACATATACGCAAACTTTGAAATAATGAAAGAGGAGTGCGGCAGTCTTGATTACAAAGTACTAATGAGGGAGAAAAACGTCGAGGAATGCTACATGATACGTGGAGAAAAATTCGCAACCACCTACGAGCACCACCTCCCAATGAAGCTTATGAGACTGCCCAATAACCCTTCTTTGTTTTTACAATGAATCACGCCCCTTGTAACTGGCAGTCAAGAGTCCTACAGAAGACTTAAAAGATACCAAACAGAACCCTACCGTCAGGGGCACATTCGCACGTACAAATAAACGAACGAGAAGACGCACAAAATGAATTATAAAAATTTTAGTTATGGTGCAAACAAAAGCTACCCACAAATACGTAAATGACAAACAACTTGAAACAGACACTTTTTGGACCACTAATAATGAACCCTGATGACTCAAATCAAACGGACAAAAAAATCAAAGTAAAATTCTAAATACATAATTCACTTTAGTGTTCACTCGCGAAAATTCAACTGAAATCCCTAAACCTTGCACTTTTAATCCCATGGAAATCCTGACGAACGGCATATTCACAGAAGAAGAGGTAGGAAAAGAACCGAGTCTTTTAAACCGCTATCAATCAACCGCACCCGACGGCCTCGCTCCCCAAAATACTCAAAGGAAAAAGCAAAGTAATTAACAACCATCTTCAATCAATGGCTGAAAACAGATTGTTTCAGTTTTGACAATCAATCTTACATCTGTCATCAGTAAAATAATAAGAAGATAACTCAAAGTCCGTATAATAAAACACATCTAAACCCAAAACCAGATTACTCACATCCAGCTCAGATTCAGGGAAAAACGTAGCTGTTTTACAAACTTTCTCCAGTTTTTGAAAAATTCAACCACATATATGAGTGCAACTGCGCAAAAGCCATACACCTTATATACCATGACTTCCAAAAAGCATTCGACAAAGTTTCCCGTGAAAGGCTAATGGCCAAAGTGGAAGCCCGTGGAATACAAGGCAACTTCTCTCGACAGATACGAAACTGGATCACTAGTCGCACTGAACGAACGATTATTCATTATGAAGGCAGTGATTTGACACACGTAACGTCAGAAGATGGCCAGCTTCTCTTCATCATTAGTAAAATAAAAAATTTGCCGACACGAAGCTCTGTCATATAGCATTTACTAAAAAATACAGAGTAACTATTCAATCAGACCTCAACCGTCCACTACGATGGACCGAAACCTGGCAAATGAGCGCCAACATCGATAAATGTTCAGTGATCCACGTTTGTGCAAATAACCGACATTTCTAACATACGATGAATGTCATACTTATTGAAATAGTACAGGCCCTAAGAAATCTGAGTATCACCATCACTGAAAACCATAAGCACGATATACAAGTGGAAAAAAGCTTCAAAAAAGTGAACAGAATCCTTGATTTAATTACAAAAAGTTTTGAAAACAAGTCAAAGAACATGATTTTATCACTCTATGAAGCGCTAGCCCTGGCATATCTGAGATATGCAGTACAACTGTGATCTTTCCCCCTACGAAAAGATATTGATAAAATGAAGAAAATCCAGCGTTAAACAATGAAAATTATGCCAGAACTCCGCAATCTTAGCTACGAAAGTTGTCTTCAGCAGCTTCAAACCATCTCCCTAGAACAAAGAAACATGCGAGGACAATTCATTGAGACCTATGAGTACCTCAATGACTCTAACAGTTACCCTGGAACGGCTTATTGACAGAGACGATAACGTGAGAACCAGAAATAAGTCAAAAACTAATTTTAAGAAACTTCGAGGCATCCCAGCTCTAAAATTCTTTCCAGTTAAAATTGCCGAAAGTTGGAACCAGCTGAACGAAAATATCGTTTCTGTTGACACTATTAGCGCATTCAAAATTGTCTTGACAAATATTGGATGAGGAATCCCGCAATATTTTAATTCATAATTTTATATCCTTAACTACTGAAGCTTGTGTATGATTGCAATGCGTGTGCATTACTAAAAAACGTGTGTGTGAATAAAGTGCATGTACGTGATTGAAATGGCTTTGCGTGATTGATGCCTTCACTTTAAATGGCATAAGACTTCTTTAGCAATCCAGGATGAACCAAACGGCTTGTTCCTATTGTCTTATTCTATTTTATTCCATTTTATTTTATTATATACTACAACCACAGAACCTTAAGAATAGTCAAATGAACATTTTCTTGAGCGGCCCAGTAGGAAAAAGTTGCACTTCATAATAAATTCTAGGCTTGGGTAAGACACACCAGCTGCCACCTTTATGGTCGTGTAAAATTCCTGCTTCCTCGAGAGTCAGCTGCTTGATTTGGCCGAAACTGCCATGCCCGGAAAGGCTGAGTACTTGGCGAGAGGAAGAGAGTCATTCTGCCTGTGGGACGAGAAACGATATCAAGGATATTGCAGTCCCCAGGATACAAGTTTCTCGGCCAATTTAGTCCCAGAGAAAGTTGCTAGGCAGAGTATCTCCTCTGGGACAAGCTGAGAATCTTGCATTGCAAGGCAAACTTGTGGATCTATCAACATTTACTACGGAATGAATACTTGGAAATGTGGCATGCCCAACAAAAAAGGCTGAAAGTAATTTCTGAACCTTAGGTATTAAGTAGCAGATTTTTGATAGGCAGCATCGTTGTATTTGGAACTCAACTAATATATCTTGTTCTAACAAAACTTCTTTTCAGTACAACTAGAGAACTGAGCAAGGAGTTTAAGCCTTATCATTCCACGATATATGATCATATGGCTCACATGTACCTGCTTCGGCGGTACATATACTAAAATTGGAACGATACAGAGAAGATTAGCATGGCCCCTGCGCAAGGATGACACGCAAAATCGTGAAGCGTTCCACATTTTTAGAAGAGGTAGAGGAACAGCTTAGAAGAGGTAGAGGAACAGCTAGAAGAGGTAGAGGAACAGCTTAGAAGAGGTAGAGGAACAGCTTAGAAGAGGTAGAGGAACAGCTAGAAGAGGTAGAGGAACAGCTAGAAGAGGTAGAGGAACAGCTAGAAGAGGTAGAGGAACAGCTAGAAGAGGTAGAGGA
>VCRD01007563.1:0-20887 GCA_006783055.1 Trinorchestia longiramus
ATTTCGCAGCTCTGATGACACAGTTCTCCTATTTAACCCTTTCGGTCCCGACGGCATCTCTGGTAGCCGCAGTCATTTTTTGCCTGTTAAGATGCAGAGCAACACGTGTGTCTGTGCAAACGCTGGTAGGCCAGTGCAAGCTACAGTTTGATCAGGACAATGCAGTGACTGTAAAACATCACAAAGCATCTTTTTTAAAATTTGATGTTAAATATTTTGAAAAGGTTCTGATATTTGCATCATGGTACCGAAAGGGTTAAGGCGTGAACTCTTCAAGTTTGATTTAGAATTGTCCGTACTAAACTCGTTTTTATATTTGCTGTTATATTTTATGAACAAATCGAAGGGATTGCAATAGGAAATTCATTTGGTCCTACTTTTGCCAATATATTTCTGTGCTTCCATGAGAAAAACTGGCCGGCCAATTGCTGTCCTTTGTTCAGGTCGGACCTTTATAATCGGTTTATTGACGAAACGTTTCTTCTTTTCCGAGATACACCACCCCCCCTCTCCCCTTAACGTGCCTTTATTCCTAAATTATCTTCACAATACACATCTGTCAATAAAGTTCATAATGGAAAAAGAGCAGAACAATTACGATATTTCTTGAGTGCCGTATTTCAAACGCAGGAGCACGTTTTTAATATCTGTCTACCATAAGTCAACTTTTCCAGAGCTTGGGGAAAGATTTTATGGATTTCGTTGTGTTTTAGATAAATGGATAAATTGTCTTTTGTGTGTCTCTCAAATTTTAATTCAGGATGTACAAACTTTTTTATGTCAGCAATGTTCATTGATTCTTTTTGGAGATATTTTATCTATAAGTTGATGATGGCGTTAGAGTACGAAATGTTTGGAATTAAAATTGTCAAATTTCCAAAGTATTTTCTTCACTTCTAAATTCTCAGCTGTACAATTAATTAGCACTTTCAAAGTGGCGATATTGATTACACACAGCTGGTTTAGTTTTAATTAAAAAGTAAAAAGTTGTATTGAGCTTGTTAAGGAACTGTCTCTGTTAAACTCCTGGTCTATCATATAAACATTCATATGCATAGGTGGAACCAGCGCTGAACCATCCAGACTACAAGGATTGGCAATGGATCATTGGATGCAAGTGAAATTCTAGTTTAGTTTTCCTTTATTGTGCTGCAGGGCGGGTTTCCGTCTGGAGATTGCCAACAGAAGCTTTTAGTTCAGAGCGCAGTAAATCTAGGGTGAAAATTTCATCCAGTCATAGTGCAGATTTGTATTGGCCTGATCCTTGTCGTGTGTGATAGTAAAATTAATTTCAAATATTAATCATGACGCTTCGCGAAATGTAGTTCATCCTAAGCTCACTTTCTTCTAATTTTGCCTGTTTTCTAAGAAAACAAAGCCCTGCTCCATAAAGCTCATATAGTACAAGATTGTTATGACGAACACAATAAAAACTTTGAAGACAAAAACTGGTCCTCACAGTCGCCAGATCTTAACAAAATTGAGCATCTGTCGTCTCTGTTGATGAGACAAGCCTACATCATCCCCTCCTCATCCATCCCCTGCCCTCTTTCTTCCTTCCTTTGTCATCCATCCCCTGCCCTCTTTCTTCCTTCCCTCGTCATCCCTGTAAGAGCTGGAATAGATTTTCTCGGTAGAGTAGACGAAAAATTATTCCGCGTGAAATCCAGAAAAAGCATAAGTCCATTACAACAGAGATAATGGCTGTTAAAAACTCAACAAATGGAACTCCTTCTAATTAAAGATATCTTAAAACTGAAGGATGTGTAGACTTTATTTAGTCTACTCCTTTATTAAGACATTTGAAGGCTTTAAACATAAAACTCCTTATACATAAAAATTCACAAATATCAATAAATGTCTGCGAAGGGAATGAAATAATCACAAATTGATAGAAGAGGACAATTTTGGTGAATTCGTATACACAAATCCCCTCTCACAAGTGATCTTACATTTGTACTCGTACATTAGGTTTTGTTTTAAGCCTGCACAGCGTTATGTCAGAAAATAGACAAAGACCAACAAAACACTTCACAAGCTTAGAACGAATGGTGAAAAAAGTTCCTTCTATGGTTTGTATCGCGCTAAGATTAGGGATTGTATTTAAATTCGAGTATGATATTTCAGCTAGCCTTCAATACTCTCTACGTTTCCTTTGAAGAATAGAAATAGGCTGCAAGAAAAAAACTCAAATCACTACAAATTACTATCCTATAGCTCGTAAATATTAAAAAATGCTAATTAAATTAATTAATAATTCAATCCATTAAAGAATACTTATCACTAATTTTATCTTAAGACTTTAGAACAGATACCATGACTAATTCCAAGCCAAGATTACAACTGCATCAACAATTTTAGTTAGAATAGAATAGAATAGAATGAGGCTATAGGAACGAACCTTCTGGCCCATTCTTGGGTCGAATAATTACTTCGATAATTATTCGGTTGTTTTACCCAAGTCCCATGCCGTATTTCTAGCCGCGTCAACCATGTCGGCAGCGGGATTCGAACCCGGGTCTTCCCGCTCGCAAGCAGATTCGCTCACCAGTCGACCAAGCTGGTGATTCTAAGTTCTAAGTAGTAATTTCTTAATTTTTTGAGCAATGATATGTTCTCATGTTTGATGGCTACACGAAGTCTGCGTTGTTTAAATACACGCGTAAAGCAAAATGCTACTTTCTATTTCAAAAATATTCATCGTGAACTTGCAAAACATTTCAATAGGCTAAATAAGATAAATAACTGCTTGTTTTTGCTTATTTCTCTCACAGAAACTTGCCAAGTGTCAGCTAAAATCGCTGCACTTTAGTCAGGAATGTCAGTATTTAGTGAAAACAACGGCGGTCGTCAGCTGATTTAATTCAGCAGCATAAAATCCCATTCTCAAAAAAGAATCTGACGCTGGACTGCTGCTCAAAGCTGAAGACAAATATACGTAAAATAAATTCAGAAATATGGCAGAAATATGGCAGAAATATGGCAGAGAAGACATAGATCTCTGAAACTTATGATACAATCTACGCAAACTGTACAAAAAGTGTTAAAGCTGTCTGAAGAAGTAGCTTGCCCAACAGTTTCCTTCATTTCAACAAACAAATGAAATGAAATTCTTTCTTTTCTATTCAATATTTCTCGGCCACAGCACGGTGTTGCGTGACCTAGTGGATAAAGCCACCGACCGCGCGACCGAGTCTGGTAGGACAGGATCGATTCCTGACGTGGTATGAACGATTTTTCCGAGAAAACAAGAAACACAAGGTTGATGTGCAAGAGAACCAGGCACACAAGATGAACACAAGGTTGATGTGCAAGAGAACCAGGCACACAAGATGAACACAAGGTCAATGTGCAAGAGAACCAGGCACACNTGTGCCTGGTTCTCTTCCACATCAACCTTGTGTGCATCTTATGTGTCTGATTTTCTTGCACATCAACCTTGTGTTCATCTTGTGTACCTGGTTCTCTTGCACATCAACCTTGTGTATCTCGTTTTCTCGGAAAAATCGTTCAACCACATCAGGAATCGATCCCGTCCTACCAGACTCGGTCGCGCGGTCGGTGCCTTTATCCACTAGGTCACGCAACACCATGCTGTGGCCGAGAAATGTTGAATAGAAAAGAAAGAATTTCATTTGATTTGTTTGTTGAAATGAAGGAAACTGTTGGGCAAGCTACTTCTTCAGACAGCTTTAACACTTTTTGTACAGTTTGCGTAGATTGTATCATAAGTTTCAGAGATCTATGTCTTCTCTGCCATATTTCGGCCATATTTCTGAATTTATTTTACGTATATTTGTCTTCAGCTTTGAGCAGCAGTCCAGCGTCAGATTCTTTTTTGAGAATGGGATTTTATGCTGATGAATTAAATCAGCTGAAGACCGCCGTTGTTTTCACTAAATACTGACATTCCTGACTAAAGTGCAGCGATTTTAGCTGACACTTGGCAAATTTCTGTGAGAGAAATAAGCAAAAATAAGCAGTTATTTATCTTATTTAGCCTATTGAAATATTTTGCAAGTTCACGATGAATATTTTTGAAATAAAAAGTAGCATTTTGCTTTACGCGTGTATTTAAACAACGCAGACTTCGTGTAGCCATCAAACATGAGAACATATCATTACTCAAAAAATTAAGAAATTACTACTTAGAACTAAAATTGTTGATGCAGTTGTAATATTGGCTTGGAATTAGTCATGGTATCTGTTCTAAAGTCTTAAGATAAAATTAGTGATAAGTATTCTTTAATAGATTTAATTATTAATTAATTTAATTAGTATTTTTTAATATTTACGAGCTACAGGATACTAATTTGTAGTGATTTGAGTTTTTTCCTTGCAACTTATTTCTTTTCTTCAAAGGAAACGTAGAGAGTATTGAAGGCCAGCTGAAATATCATACACGAATTTAGATACAATCCCAAATCTTAGCGTGATACAACCATAGAAGGAACTTTTTTCACCATTCGTTCCAAGCTTGTGAAGTGTTTTGTTGGTCTTTGTGTGTATTTTCTGACACAACGCTGTGCAGGCTTAAAACAAAACTTATGTACAAATGTAAGATCACTTGTGAGAGGGGATTTGTGTATACAAATTTACCAAAATTGTCCTCTTCTATCAATTCGTGATTATTTCATTCCCTTCACAGACATTTATTGATATTTGTGAATTTTTAAGTATAAGGAGTCTTATGTTTAAAGCCTTCAAATGTCTTAATAAAGGAGTAGACCAAATAAAGTCTACACATGTTTCAGTTTTAAGATATCTTTAATTAGAGGGAGTTCCATTTGTTGAGTTTTTAACAGCCATTATCTCTGTTGTAATGGACTTATGCTTTTTCTGAATTTCACGCGGAATAATTTTTCGTCTACTCTTCCGAGAAAATCTATTCCAGCTCTTACAGGGATGACGCGGGAAGGAAGAGAGGGCAGGGGATGGATGAGGAGGGGATGATGTAGGCTTGTCTCATCAACAGAGACGACAGATGCTCAATTTTGTTGAGATCTGGCGACTGTGAGGACCAGTTTTTGTCTTCAAAGTTTTTATTGTGTTCGTCATAACAATCTTGTACTATATGAGCTTTATGGAGCAGGGCTTTGTTTTCTTAGAAGACAGGCAAAATTAGAAGAAAGTGAGCTTAAGATGAACTACATTTCGCGAAGCGACATGATTAATATTTGAAATTAATTTTACTATCACACACGACAAGGATCAGGCCAACACAAATCTGCACTATGACTGGATGAAATTTTCACCCTAGATTTACTGCGCTCTGAACTAAAAGCTTCTGTTGGTAACCTCCAGACGGAAACCCGCCCTGCAGCACAATAAAGGAAAACTAAACTAGAATTTCACTTGCATCCAATGATCCATAGCCAATCCTTGTAGTCTGGATGGTTCAGCGCTGGTCCCACCTATGCATATGAATGTTTATATGATAGACCAGGAGTTTAACGGAGACAGTTCCTTAACAAGCTCAATACAACTTTTTAATTAAAACTAAACCAGCTGTGTGTAATCAATATAGCCACTTTGAAGGTGCTAATTAATTGTACAGCTGAGAATTTAGAAGTGAAGAAAATACTTTGGAAATTTGACAATTTTAATTCCAAACATTTCGTACTCTAGCGCCATCATCAGCTTAAAGATAAAATATCTCCATAAAGAATCAATGAACATTGCTAACATAAAAAAGTTTGTACATCCTAAATTAAAATTTGAGAGACACACAAAAGACAATTTATCCATTTATCTAAAACACAACGAAATCCATAAAATCTTTTCCCAAGCTCTGGAAAAGTTGACTTATGGTAGACAGATATTAAAAACGTGCTCCTGCGTTTGAAATACGGCACTCAAGAAATATCGTAATTGTTCTGCTCTTTTTTCATTATGAACTTTATTGACAGATGTGTATTGTGAAGATAATTTAGGAATAAAGGCACGTTAAGGGGAGAGGGGGCGGTGTATCTCGGAAAAGAAGAAACGTTTCGTCAATAAACCGATTATAAAGGTCCGACTTGAACAAAGGACAGCAATTGGCCGGCCAGTTTTTCTCATGGAAGCACAGAAATATATTGGCAAAAGTAGGACCAAATAAATTTCCTATTGCAATCCCTTCGATTTGTTCATAAAATATAGCAGCAAATATAAAAACGAGTTTAGTACGGACAATTCTAAATCAAACTTGAAGAGTTCACGCCTTAACCCTTTCGGTACCATGATGCAAATATCAGAACCTTTTCAACATATTTAACATCAAATTTTTAAAAAGATGCTTTGTGATGTTTTACGGTCACTGCATTGTCCTGATCAAACTGTAGCTTGCACTGCCCTACCAGCGTTTGCACAAACACACGTGTTGCTCTGCATCTTAATAGGCAAAAAATGACTGCGGCTACCAGAGATGCCGTCGGGACCGAAAGGGTTAAATAGGAGAACTGTGTCATCAGAGCTGCGAAATNTAATGAAATGAGGCAAATATTGACAGTTTCTAATGTGGGTACATTAGTGAACAAGTTCTCGACGTCGAAGGAATCCATTGTAAGATTCTGAACATCAATCGCAGTGTTCTGATGATTAATGAGGATTTTACGGCTAACTGCACTCGGGAGAATGATTTTATGGCGTTTGCAACTACACTTTTCAGTATTCCTGAGCTTCTTTCAGAAAATTTGAAGTTCTTCCGCCATTATGACCATAGTGATAATTTTACCGTTCTTCGTAAACTGCACCATAATCAGTATGAAAGTAGTTCTTCAAAGACTACAGAGTTGATATACAGCTACATAAATCCTATAACTACTGTCTTTTGAACAGCTTCTAAACAGTTCCTACAATGTTTTCTTAAAGTGTGTTGAAATGCTGACGAATCTGTACCAATAGTTTGGCAATGCGTTTAATTATTATTCAGTCTCTGCTGAGTTATTATGTGCACTGGAAAGAAATGTATTGACAAAAATTTCGATGTATTTTCTATCTCAAAGCAGTGCTAGAAAAGCCCGAAACAAGAACTGTTTCTCTGTTCAGTATGTCCAATTGTACGTCGTCCATGATTCTTCTACAACATAGTTACAAAATCCATACTTATCTGCCAACTAACATTAGGTTTTATAAATTAGTCCCTTGTGTTGTCAGTTTTATTCCTTTGATATTATTATACCGGTCACTGCTACTTACATTCTTTGACGCAAGTTCGTTAACTCAATCTTGCAATTCCACATCAACGATTATACAGCGTCATCCTTTTTCATGCCTTGATGTGTTTTAGTTGCAATATGATGCCTTTTACTCACATTGTTAATGTAGAAGATAATAGACCTCACCACCACTTTCAGGTTAATGCATCGTTCTTTCTAACTCTGATGCATCGTTTATCCTTGATAGAGCGTCATGAAGCATCGTTTATCTTTGATACAGGGTCATGAAGCATCGTTTATCCTTGATACAGGGTCATGAAGCATCGTTTAATCTTGATAGAGCGTCATGGTGCATCGTTTATTCTTGATACGGTATCATGATTCATCGCATGTTCTTGATCCAGCGTCATGGAGCATCGTTATTATTAATACTGCGTCATGGTGTCCTTTAAACATTGCCCAAGCTGTATCAGTCATTTTCCGTCTCGCCGACTCATACTTCTCCCCAAACGCTGGTAACAATGAGTGCCTTCTAGGAGGCCCATTATGGTAGCAATATTGCGTGTACATTATTGGCAGTTCACTCGCCTAGTCTCTCTGCCTGCATCGATCACCTCATCGCAACAAAGACCATGAGACGTGCGATGTAGACACGCCTGAACGTAATCATTGTTAAAGCTACCCCCCTAACGAGGAGTGGTTTGTGAGTCCTTAGTGGGGGTTTTGCAGGTACCATTAGTCTTGCCTTGGCTGAAAATTTGAGGTTCTCCTTGTGTTTTATCTTCTATAGGAAACATTGATGGGTTTAGGGCTGTGAAATTGATTGCTGACATGCAGGACAGACAGGTTTATGATATTTTATGAGGAAATATTAATTTTATCACAGAAGTCTCAGTGTTATAGAGCACTGATAAAAGCTCAACGAGAAAACAAAGCTGGCTTTGTTTCAAGCTTCAAGATAATGAGCTTCATAGCCATTTAATAATGGAGTTACAGTTGGCATAGTGCATTTCAATGAAAATTTGTGAGCCATTCAAGAACATTTTCGAGTGTTTAATGCACATCTTTATTATAAAGTTGTGTTACATAGATCGAGCCCGGCATATTGATGCAGTTCAAGGTCCAGTAAGAACATTAAATATTTCCACAGTTTATTTTATTACATGCTAGGCTGACTAATTGATGTACCGTCATACTTATTTCATTGCATGCTAGGCTGACTAATTTAAGTGCTCACATACTTATTTCATTACAAAGTAAAGATGCACTTGTAATTTTATTATAAAATTGAACGAAGGTAGAACCTCAATTCTGTTTATTAGGATATCTCAGTATTTTTTTAAATATCTGACGATCACTAGCACTAACTGGACTATGGTTCATGGATCATGCATTTAAACCAGCAGAGCCTGTGTAATAACATAATAAATGAGATATTCGCCCCTAGTCTCCCACCCTTACACAGAAATCGTATTAGAATCATTAGAAACTGAATGAAATAACGCTGAAACAACAGCTGAATTCTAATTATTCTTTCACTCAAGTGACAACTCTAATTCATGTTTCACACTTCAGCATGTCAGCTTCAAAACTGTTACAGTGGGGGGCAAAATAATACAACATGTTGATTAAATCGCCAGATTACACATTTATAGTCCACGCACAATTACGAAAATTGGACTATGTATAAACAATAGTATAAAAAGGTTAATAATATATCTAAAACCAACAAATATTTAATAGAATATATACATATATATATATATATATATATATATATATATATATATATATATATATATATATATATATATATATATATATGAACATGTACAATAAATACGTGAACAAAAGTTTCCAACACATTTCACAATATACATACATTAATACTTCGTTGCATAGCCCTCAATATTAATTAAAGCTTCGAGACGTTTATAGTACTTCACTACCAGCCTTTTTCAAGTTTCGGGGGTAATCTTATTTTATTCTTCAATGCAAATATCATCGAGTTCAGTAATGTTATTGGGACCTCTCTTCTGAATCTTCAATTTTAATTTCCTCCACAAGTTTTAGATCGGATTCATGTCCGGGGACTGACTTGGCCATTCTAAAATGTTTATCTTCTTCATCATCAACCATTCCTTGGTTTCGTTTGCAGTATGCTTTGGATCGTTGTCTTGTTGGAATTTCCATCCACGTTTCAATTTTAACAAACGAGCTGAAGGTAGGAGTTGCTCTTCCAATATTCCACGATATTTCCTGCCATTCATGGTTCCTTCAATGATACCAGTGGATATGGTGCACTTTGTTTTCTACTCTTCGTTTTTTTGCCTCCAAACATGGTTTGTGCTGTTTCTCCCAAATAGTTCGATTTTGGTTTCATCTGACCACAGTACTGAGTCCCCAAACGCTGCTGGCTTATTCAAATGGTCGTTAGCATGCTTGAGCCTAGCCTTGACGAGACGTTTCTGGAGAAGAGGTGTCCTACGAGGGGTGTGGGAGCGAAGACCTTCACGGCGTAGTGCCCTGCCGATCGTGTGTTTGCTGGCTTCGATCCCAGATGCCTTGATATCATCCTTTAGTTCTTCACGAGTAGTTTGAAGCCTCTGCACTACTGTTCGGACCAGTTTTCGAGCAGCACGGTCGTTAATCTTCCATGGACGGCTTGTCCGAAGCTTGCTGAGAGTCGTATTCCGGCATTTCCACTCTCCTATTATGGTTCCATCCGAGGCTATAGGAACACACAGTTGTGCACTTATTTTCCGATATCCTAAACCTTCATTAAGGAGCTCCACAATACGTTCGCAAAGATCTTGGCTGATGTCCTTAGTCATATCCATGCTTAAGACCTTTCAGAACGAGAGCTGCTGTACCAATGACACGTTATTGGATATGAATGCTGACGAAAGTTTGGTTGCCAAATAGTAGAATGTATTAAAACATTCTGGAATATTCCTAGAATAATTTTCATGTATAATATCGAGAAAAAAGTTGGGTATTGTAAACTTTTGCACACGTATTAATTATACATGTTCCTATCTATTTTTTCAAATAAATATTTGTGGATTTCCGGTATATTATTGACCTTTTTATACTATTGTTTATATATAGTCAAATTTTCGTAATTTTACGTGGTCTATAAATGTGCAATCTGGCGATTTAATCAACGTGTTGTATTATTTTGCCCCCACTGTATATCATACGTTATTAAAACTGCACGACACTTCAGTATGATTTCAGCACCAAAACCACAATTCGAACGCTGGTTTCACTGTTTGACGTTCGCTAATTTTCATGCAAGAGACCGTCTCTAGTTTCATGCCCTGTGAATTATCATCTTTGTTTTCCCTGTCGACTTCATTTCATTGAAACCCTAGACTCGAAGCTCTGCTAGAGCGTCAGATCAACTAGAAAATTTGATTCATTAAGTTTCAGGCAAAATATTGAAAACGACCTGTCGGTGTAGTTTTAAAATTCAGGTGACGATGGAAATTCTTGATTAAAAGCTTGTGAATTCAAGCTTACAATTCGATGGAAACATTCGCTTAATTGGCTGAGCATAGAACATATGAGCGGTGAATATTTATACCAGAATTTATGTATTCAATGGGTTTGCATAACAACTTAATATGATCAAATTTCTTATAATACAATTTTTGTTCGATAAAATTGAAGTTGCAGATGATTTGCAATTGCTACTGAATTCTACGTCTATTCAATCGGGTGAATCGAAATGGGTTTCAATGAAGTCTTCATCTTTGTCTGAAATTTATCTCTGAAAAAAATATGCAGTGAAACATTTTTTAAATCTATAATTTAACCTTAATTTATCGTGCTCGTATCCCTAGAAAATGAATACATGTTTAAATGATGATATGTTATGTATATTTATAAGACATCCAGTACAAAGATGTGAAGGTATACTTAAATAATGTTCACAATTTTTGTAGATTTTTTGGTCGTGTAGTAATACTGGTAGAAATTCCAGTAGATTTTTTTGTTGACAAATACATAGTGCAGTGGAAAAATCAACTTTATTTTAAAAAAGAAGTTGTGTGTTTATATGTACTGTAGATGTATATGTGTGTTTGTTGTCACGTACTATAGGAAGTATAGAAAAAATACATTTTTTATTAAGCTTGAGATTCAATTTATTAAATTAACCTGAATAAAAGATACCATTTTTTGAATAATGACTTTTTGAAATGTTTTCAATGCACGCATTTTATGCATTATATATGCATTGAATTGAAAATAACTATTTAAATATCATTCATATTTCCGGTAGACTTTGCGATAAACTGAGTAGTGGATACATATTTAAATACCATTCAGATTCTACGCCAATTTTCATCACATATCGGACTGATATACCTCCTCAAATATTGATTCTGATTTCCATGGATTTTTTTGTCAAACTTTTCAATCAAATTTAGTTCAATGAATTTACTCTATTGAATAATTTTCAATTAATTTCAACGTCTATTCAAATAAGAATTTCGCTTACAAGTATTCTTGATGAAGCCTATTCAATTCCATCTCACCTGTGACAATAATAAGTGTCTGTCATGTCTCTTTGCCTGGTCAACCAGAATGAACTGGCTTTCCAAAGTGAGAAAAATTTGTAGACACAACGCTGGGGGTGGAAAAAATAAATGATTTTTAATTAAAGTAAACGTCCTTTAGTGGCAGTTCAAAATAGAATTCTAAAAACAAACTTTAATTGAAGCTTTGATTGTTCTGGAATAGAGTCGTAGCGTGAAATGTACGTCGTTGGCCAGCATCAGAAAAGTTTTGTCCAATAGAAATTAGTTTTTCTAAGCGACTGCTCATGTGAAGCCAGCGGCTTAGTTTCAAGTGAAACTCAATGGTCCAAGCTCTTTGCGTGGGCTTATTTAATGTGTAATAAATACACCCGTGAAATAACTCTTGCATAAAACCCCTGAAAGAATACAATTTTACATTTGGTCCAGCTGCAACCATTGTCATAACTGGAAAATTACTTGAAATATTTTATACAAAGTATACTAAGAGATTATATTTCAAAATAAATGTAAAAACTTTTAGTTTTTTCAGAATAGTTGAAGTTTTTAGCAAGCTTGGCTAAATTGGAAAACTAGAGAACAAAGGATTAAAATATATGAACATTTTCAGTACTCCAAAGATTCTTCATTTACACACATTTTTTTCGCATTTATTGTACTTCATTAGCTAAATGCTAAATGCTAAATATTCAGAAAAAAACTAGGGACTTTAGATTAGATTTTATCTGAAGCAATAATAGGAGGTGCAATGGCCAGTTAATGGCCCCTTTTCGGCACAATTATCTGAGTTCAGAATTACGGCTAATTAATTGGAAGCCATAAGCAGAGTTTAAAATTGTTATTTTTTGCACTTCTATTCCAGTAAATTGACCTCAATTAGTGAGTTGAGAACTGTTGACAATTTTATTGGGAAGGTAGATTTGTTATGAATTTGAGGTTAATTCATTAAGAACAATGATCTGAGTTACGATAACAATAGAATTAATGGTGATAACTCTCTGAGATTAAATAACAATAACATTTTAATTGTGAGCAGTTTTTTAGATAAATGATTATCTTGACTTGATAAAGCTTCAGCCCCTAGATAATCTATTGTCGAATACCTTATCGTATACAGCATATATATATGCTGTATATATATATATATATATATATATATATATATATATATATATATATATATATATATATATATGTGTGTGTGTGTGTGTGTGTGTATACGTATAAACATATCAGTCAAAAATAAGGAATATCAATTGAATCCTATTAATAATATCAGTACTAGATTTCTAATACAAAACAAATAAATAGTAACAATATGTAA
Organism: Trinorchestia longiramus; assembly: GCA_006783055.1. Taxonomy (NCBI): domain Eukaryota; kingdom Metazoa; phylum Arthropoda; class Malacostraca; order Amphipoda; family Talitridae; genus Trinorchestia; species Trinorchestia longiramus. The sequence continues at coordinate 13,008 of VCRD01007563.1, forward strand.
TATTTAGCGCATGACCTTTTGGCAACCATTTTGAGTATTGTTGATGTTTTTGATTTTGTAGTTATAAAACTATTTACAAACATTTATTGAATATAATTCATAGGTTTTATAATTGAAGACACTCAATTTATTTCACTCAGAAGTAAAAAAAGTCATGTTCTAATACTGTTTACCAATACTGTGTACATCAATTATACATATATTTATACATATATATATATTATATACATGTATATATATATATATGTATATATATATATATATATATATATATATATATATATATATATATATATATATATATATATATATATATATATATATATGCATGTATATAAAATGTCTTGTTAGCCTATAGCCTGCAGTGTCTTCATTTTGGTGTGGTGTCCAAATGAAAAAATTACAGAACAATTTTCATTGAGCGAGTATATTTTCTCGCAACATAACAAATAGAGCTATTACAATGACACAAATAGCGTAATTAAGTTATAAATAGTTCCACTATATGATAATACTTAAAATTATTATACTGGAAATACCTTTGAAGTCGAACGGCTCGAAGATCGAACAAAACGGAAATCGACCGAAAAAGTCGAGTGATTTTCGGCCCGGAAGCTGAACAAGCATTCGGAAGTCAAACCAAGCCGAGTGGAAAGCACACCAAGTCTAGCGTCGGCAGTAACGTGCAGTCCGTTGTTCTGGTCACACTTGAACTTACGCAACGTTATACGCTATTTAATTTTCCAGTGTGTTTGGTTAATTTGTGTTCTAAATCGCTAAAAATGAGTCCTAAGAAGAATGTTAGTGAAAGTGGGTTCGTGAAAAGGAAGAATGTTAGAACAACGATCAAACTAAAGAAGGAAATCATTGTAAAATTTGAGAGTGGAGTGCGTGATTCGGATCTTGTTACGCCGTACTGCATGGCTATGTCAACGATATAAATGTTTTTGCAGAAGAAAAAAATAGCTCAATGGAGCAAATGTTGCAAAAGGGGTGACCTCATTGACGAAGAAAAGGCCTCAGATATTGGAAGAAGTGGAGAAATTATTGTTGATCTTCATAAATGAGAAACAGTTACGCGGTGATAACATCAGTGAGGCGTTCATCTGTGAAAAAGTGCTCCAAATATACGAGGATTTACTGAAGAAAACCAATTTAACTTTATGAGTTATTTTCAGTGTAACAACTACACATTACTTACACATTACCAGTACTGCACCAATTGAGCGAGGCTTCGAACACATTATTTGCATTTTCATTATTTCTTATGGGAGAAATTCGTTCGGAAGTAACCAGTGCCGAAGTCGACCACTTTTCTGGAACGGATTTTGTTCAACTTCTGAGGTATTACTGTACCCAGTTTGCTGCTTGCTTACTTGGTCCGCCTCTCTGTGTCGCTCTTAAGGATTTAGATAGGAGAAAATTCGGTAGAATGTACTGTAAGCATTGTATTGTGGATACCAAAGGCGCAGTCTCAAACGTGGAAACTCTTTCGCAAAGCGTGCGTCCACTGGCAAATCAAACGAAAAAAGTCAGTAAAAACACGTGAATTTTCATGTGGGTTTACTAGTAATACCATAATTGGTAATAATGCAACTGAATAATAGGTCAAACAATATACAGCTGAATTCAGGAACTCAAAATTCTAAATTTAAACAGAAATAGTGTGGTTGTCACAAAACTATTGCAGCTCGAGTAACACGGTATTGCACTTCAAGAAGAGAGGAAATCCAGTTCATACGACGGCACGGAGATCATAGATTTACTAGCAGATCCACATTTGACAATTCACGTGTTTTTAACTGAATTGTTTCGTTTGATTTGCTAGTGGATGTGGGCTTTGCGAAGGAGTTTCCACATTGAAGGATGTGCCTTTGGTAACCACAATACAATGCTTACAATTCATGTACAGTGGGAGCAAAGTAATACAACACGTTGATTAAATCGCCAGATTGCACATTTATAGACCACGTACAATTAGAAAAGTTGGACTCTTTATAAACAATAGTATAAAAAGGTTAATAATATATTTCTGAAACCCACAAATATTTAATAGAAAAATATATAGGAACATGTATCATAAATACGTGAACAAAAGTTTACAACACATTTCAAAATTGACATTACATTAATACTTCGCTGCAGAACCCTTATTATTAATTTTGGCTTCGAGACGTGTATAGTAGTTCACTACAAGCCTTTTACAAGTTTCGGGCGTAATCTTATTTCATTCCTCAATGCAAATTTCTTTGAGTTCACTGATGTTATTGAGACCTCTTGTCTGAATCTCCAATTTCAATTCCCTCAACAAGTTTTCAATCGGATTCACGTCCGGGGATTGACTTGGCCAGTCTATAATGTTATCTTCTTCATCCTCAACCATTCCTTGGTTTTGTTTGCTGTATACTTTGGATCGTTGTCTTGTTGGAATTTCCATCCACGTTTCAATTTTAACAAACGAGCTGAAGGTAGGAGTTGCTCTTTAAATATTTCACGATATTTCCTGCCATTCATGGTTCCTTCAATGATGTGAAGTTTACCTACCCCTGATAAGCTGAAACATCCCCACACCATGATTGAGCCACCTCCAAATTTAACAGTGGGTACAGTGCACTTTGATTTATACTCTTCATTTTGTTGCCTCCAAACTTGGTTTCTGTTGTTTCTCTCAAAATAGTTTGGTTTTGGTTTCATCTGAACACAATACTGAGTTCCCAAACGCTGCTGGCTTGTTCAAATGGTAGGTGGCATACTTCAGCCTAGCCTTGACGTGACGTTTCTGGGGAAGAGGTGTCCTACAAAGGGTGCGGGAGCGAAGACCTTCACGGCGTAGTGCCCTGTTGATCGTGTGTTTGCTGGCTTTGATCCCAGATGCCTTGATATCATCCTTCAATTCTTCACAAGTAGTTTGAGGCCTCTGCACTACTGTTCAGACCAATTTTCGAGCAGCACGGTTGTTAATCTTCCGTGAACGGTCAGTTCGAGGCTTGCTGAGAGTCGTATTCCGGCATTTCCACTTACGTATTATGGTTCCAACCGAGGCTATAGGAACACACAGTTGTGCACGTATCTTCTGATATCCAAAACCTTCATTATGGAGCTCCACAATACGTTCGCAAAGATCTTGGCTGATGTCCTTAGTCATATCCATGCTTAAGACCTTTCAGAACGAGAGTTGGAGATGAATGCTGACGAAAGTTTGGTTGCCATATAGTAGAATATATTAAAACATTCTGGAATAGTTCTACAATAATTTTTATGACAATATCGAGAAAAAAGTCGGGTGCTGTAAACTTTTGTACACCTATTTATTATACATTTTCGTTTATATTTGTTCTATTTAATATTTGTAGGTTTTAGATATATTATTAACCTTTTTGTACTATTGTTTATATATGTATAGTCTAATTTTCGTAATTGTACGTGGTCTATAAATGTGCAATCTGGCGATTTAATCAACGTGTTGTATTATTTTGCTCCCTATTGTATACCCTGTCAAATTTTCTCCTATCTAAATCCTTAAGAACGTCACAGAGAGATGGACCAAGCAAACAAGCAAGCATGCAAGTAAAACACTGTGTATTATCATATGGTGGAATATTCTTACTGGGAGTACATTTTTTTCGAGTTTCCTGGGATTACTTCAGTAAATAAATCATTTCTTCATCATAGAATTTCCTTTTATTGATATGATTGTAAATTTCACTAAAATTGAACCAGTGGCTTTATTTATAAGTCGGTGTTTTATTCCTACTTTAGAAATTGGAAGAGAACTTTATGGTCACGAAAAATCCGAAGTACATTCCCCGCATCATTCCCACTGAAATGTTTTCCTCAGAAATATTCCTGAACGAGTGTCTGGAATAAGAATAGGACGAGCGGCAAAAGCGTCGTAATTCTTGCTCTTCAGAACCTGAAAAATAGAGAGGAAAAGTCTGTAGCCACGCTACATATTTGTCATTTGGAAAATAACACGACCACAACACACTAAAATAATTTGTCAAACGGAAAATAGCGTAGCCATGATACACTGAAATAATTTGTCTAATCGATATTAACACATACGTAACGGAATTTGTCAAATTTAAAATAACGAGCAGTAGCCATGATGCATCGGGATAATTCGTCAAAATGAAAATAACGCAGTAATAATACACAATTTGTCATGTGAAAAATAATGAGCAGTTGTCTTCATACAAATCCATACTCCCCTATATAATAATAACCAGTGTGGGGAGCGTAACTAATCGTTAAATCACCAATAATGTGATGTCATTGTGAGTACCGAACAACACTGATGCAGTGCCAATAAAAATGAATATTTCTAGCTTCAATAAAATCGAGGATGATGTACGATGGAAGGAAGAAACTCTACTTTGTTTCTTTGCTGTTTTTCACAAAGTTAGTCCAGCTGATGGCTGTTTGGCTCATGGTAAATGGAGTTTGTTTAGTGTTTACATATGTTTTTCAAGGTACTTCTGCAGTTTAGCTTCTTTATCATGTTTAATAAAAAACAATAGCTGTTGTTTATGTACCAATGACGATGATTGTCGTGGGGATGTAGTTTTTTTCAATAAGTCTGTGTTTTAATGTCTGCTCATGTTAAATTAAATATTATGTTAAAGGGACATTAAATGTTATGATATACGGTAAAATAATATGATGTGCAGTAAACAACTAGTACTAGATAGTTCCAGCGGAAATTCCATGATTGAGATTTGACTAATTTAAAATTATTCTAGAGATGAATGTATTAAAAACTTACGACTTATTATTGTGTTTTAAACGAATGCTTTTCCTTAATATATACGAAACTTCTATTCTGTATCTCATCTTCCAAAAACATAGCCCTGATACTACCCGTTCAAATTACTTAGTTTGAAAGTGATAGAATTAAGGATCCATGAAACAAAATACATATTTTAGTTTTACCCGTGGTACTATCATAATCTGAATATTTTTCATGAATATATACAGAACTTCCATTCTGTACCGTATCTGCCGATAACATGGCCGTGTAAGAGAAGAACGCTAATAACGGAAAAAATGGCTCGGTTTATAGCGATCCAGTGCCTTTGGCATCCACAATACAATGCTTGTAATACATGCATACCCGTTCTGATTTCCGTTCAATAAGTTTTCTTCAGTAATAGATAGGAAGTAATAGGACGAACACACACAGATACAGAGAGAGAGATGGAGATACATAGTCGATTATGTATGTAGATAATATTTGATATTTATTATGATGTATGGTAAATAATTATCAGGAAATGTTTGTTTCAACACAATATTAAAGACTAGTAGATCCACACGTAAAAATTCACATGGTCTTTAATAAATATTTTCGTTTGCTTTGCCAGTGGACGCAAGCTTTCCGAAAGAGTTTCCACATTGAAGGATGTGCCTTTGGTATCCACAATACAATGCTTATAATACATGTATACGCTACCGAATTTCTTCTTATCTAAATCCTTAAGAGGGTGACAGAGAGACGGACCAAGGAAGCATGCAAGCAACAAACTGTGTATTATTATACTCGTATAGTGGAATAGTAATATACGGGCATGAAATATTTTACAAATGCAATAAAATATTTCAAAATCGTATATAAAAAACCCCATTTTTCAATTTTTTGATGTCATATCACTGTAAAATAATGATTATTTTTTCTTGCAGCGCGTTTAAAAAAAATTACAGACCTGATATTTACTTATTCTATTTCAGTTCGAATTTCTATCAAAATTGGGTGTTCCTTTGCATTAGAGATAAAATAACTATTCCATGCAAGAGCTCAATAACAGTATCCCAAAACATTCAATAACTGCATGCAAGAACAATCAATGACGTCATGCAAGAACAACAAATAACAGCAGACAAGTGCAATAAATACCAGTAGGGAAAAACAATCAATTACAGCATGCAACAACAACAAATAACTCCAAACAAGAACAACAAATAACTGCATGCGAGAAGAACAAATAACAGCTGGCAACAACAACAAATAATTGCAAGCAAGAACAACATATAACAAAAAAGAACAAATAACTGCAAGCAAGAACAACATATAACAAAAAGAACAAATAACTGCAAGCAAGAACAACAAATAACAAAAAGAACAAATAACTGCAAGCAAGAACAACAAATAACAAAAAGAACAAATAACTGCAAGCAAGAACAACAAATAACAAAAAGAACAAATAACTGCAAGCAAGAACAACAAATAACAAAAAGAACAAATAACTGCATGCAACAAAGGCGTTGTCCCGCAGTGCGTGTCCACCAAAGCATGGCATAGGTGATGCAGCAGATGCTTCTGAGCAGCAGATGCTTCTGAGCAGCAGATGTTCCTGAGCAGCAGATGCAGCTAAGCAGCAGATGCAGCTGAGCAGCAGATGCTCCTGAGCAGTAGATGCAGCTGAGCAGCAGATGCAGCTGAGCAGCAGATGCAGCTGAGCAGCAGATGCAGCTGAGCAGCAGATGCAGCTGAGCAGCAGATGCTCCTGAGCAGCAGATGCAGCTGAGCAGCAGATGCAGCTGAGCAGCTCAATGTTGCAGACATACATGACTGATCCTCGTGCCTACGACGCTGTACTGACTTCCTAAAGTAATTAATTTTCTTTCGTTGATTGTTTCCTGAGTTCTTAGTTACCTGAGTTCTTAGTTTCCTGAGTTCTTAGTTTCTTAGTTTTTTAGCTCTTATTTTATTAGTATTGTGAAAATTAGTGTGAAAGTTGTTATGTACAATAAATAAGAACTAAAACTGCAGTATTGCTAAAACCTCAGTTCTAAATTAACTAGCCTCGCAATGAGCTTTGTTTGTACGTTATTAAGCGTCTTTATTCATTTAATGTCATTTTCTGAAGATTCGTTATTTTTAGCTTAATTTTTTTTGCAATGATTTACGTTTGGAGTTGCTTTGCAATATTTTCATTTTACTTGCACATGCAGAAAGGAATTAGAATCTTATGTTAGGGAAAATCTAAGAATGAAAAGAGGAGGATATAAGCACTTGAATGCTACTAGTGTTCATGAAAATAACGGACAAAAATATGTACAGAAAAAAAACATGATGCACAACAGGAGCAAAATAGGAACGATTGTTTTGAATGAATGAAAACTACAATGAACATTTAAATACTGGCGACAAGATGAAAAAAATATCGAATAAAAGAAAGCAGAAGAAAGTTAAACGGAAAAAATAACCTTAAAGCAAATCCAGCAGTCTGACAAAAGAAACAACTTTTGCCCAGCGGTGCTGTAAAAGTTGCACTCAAAAAATAGCCTCTGGACCGTGAGGCTAAAGCCAAGTCTTTACAGGGGAGCTACTCCAAGCCTGTGAACATGACTCCAATGTTCTGTGATTTCGCCTTTGCAGGCAGGATTGTTTACCTGAACTTGTGTTGTAATTCTGATTGTTTAAACACATGTGTTTACTAGAATTTGTTTCCTAATTCTGTTATTGTACTCAGGATTATCTACTGACCCGTGATAAAATTCCGCCCTTGTACACAGAAATATTTACTGGAACGTTTAAACGAATAATTCCGCAACCATATCCATAGACAAATATTTACAGCAGCATTTCTGAAACGTTACAGAAATGTTTACAAGGATCTTGAATGATCCAACATTCAGTAACTCGAATGTTTAATGTCCAGTAACTCAACATTTGCATTCAGGGTTCCGCCACAACATTAGGATTGTCCTTATTTTTTCTATAAATATTAAGGATCCCGCGGTTTTTAAATATTAGCGTTGAGGTAAACAAACTGTGTCTGAATTATATAAGAATAGAATAGAATAGAATAGAATAGAATGAGGCTATAGGAACGAACCTTCTGGCCCATTCTTGAGTCGGATAATTACTTCGATAATTA
>VCRD01007564.1:0-14890 GCA_006783055.1 Trinorchestia longiramus
TGTGTTGTCACCGTGTCTCTCGTACCATCTCTTCACATTCATGTCTAGAATTATTTGTTTCCACTCATTTCTTTGACATTTGCTTAGTGCCAGTACGTTGTAGAAACAGCAGGAAGAAAATTTTTTGAAGTGTAAAATGCACTTTGAATCGAAGCTATCGTAAGATCTTACCAGGTAATGTTCAGCATGAATGTCTTCAATGCAAGGAACGCTGGCATCTGCTGGATGAGGCACCACTTGACAGAGGCCTTTGAAGAGCGTCTTGTTTTGGCCCAGGTCTGTCCCTGTGAGGCCGTACTCGGGAAACACAATCATGTCCACACCCTGAGGAAGTATTAAATACAACAATATCTTCCATGTTAGCACCCTGAGGAAGTATTAAATACAATATCTTCCATGTTAGCACCCTGAGGAAGTATTAAATACAATAAAGCCTTCCGTGTCAGCACCCTGAGGAAGTATTAAATACAATAAAGCCTTCCGTGTCAGCACCCTGAGGAAGTATTAAATACAACAATATCTTCCATGTCAGCACCCTGAGGAAGTATTAAATACAATAATATCTTCCATGTTAGCACCCTAAGGAAGTATTAAATACAATAAAGCCTTCCGTGTCAGCACCCTGAGGAAGTATTAAATACAATAAAGCCTTCCGTGTCAGCACCCTGAGGAAGTATTAAATACAATAAAAAACTTCCGTGTCAGCACCCTGAGGAACAAATACTACAAAACTCTCACTTCTGATACCCAGGGAAAGAATTAGACCCAATTAAACCCTCCATTTCTGTACCCCATGAAAAGAATTAAACACGGTTAAGCCTTCTATGTCGGCAGACTGCAAAGAAATTAGCAGTGATCTGCTTTAGAAGTTATTTTAAATCAATGTTGGTTACAGCACTCGTGATTTATTTGTGTCTTATTAATATGACGAGTTGCGTAAGCACGCTAAATATGAAATACAATAAGAAATTTGATGTTTATATATGTGATATTAACATCAGAGCGTAAAGTCGTTATTCACGTAGATGTACTAATTAGAATTGACCTACTGCCATTATTCTGAACGGCTGGGATTCGACAGTTCAATTAGCGTTTAGAAACTCAGCAAATTAAAGGAAAAAGAAAGTTCGGGCGAAAAACAATACTCAAGTATGACGTCCGTCAATGTCTGACGCAACCACAGCGAGGCTGAAGGCAAAAAGTTAGAATTAAATCTCACCCAATTTTGAAACCAAGCGTACAGCAGGATTTCATGTGTCTGTGTGGCTGTTTTTGCTGTGGGTTGCGCACTACCTTATTTATTTTCTTTTGCAGGGAGCTTATGATCCTTTTTCTTTCTGTTCCTTTTGCAGGGTCTTTATTATGTGATATCTTTTTTTAGGGATGGGAACAAATTTTCTCTATCCCATGGAAGTAAATTTATACAAATTTTTGCCACTCCGATTGGAATAATTGTTGAAAAATAATGAGCGTAGCCCAAGATATGCAATGATTTATTTTTAATGTTATAAAATATTCAATATATTTTGTTTATTTTGCCGTAGCTATCCAGGTATATCTGATTGAAATAATCTTCTATAAAGTCTTACAATTTATAATGCTTATTCTATTTTTTGTATTTTTAGGAGGCTTCGCATTAAATTCTAGGCATAACTATAGAACCAGGCGATAAATAAAATGTATGTCTCAGTTATAAAACTATTGAATTGACACCTTCTACCATAATTAACTTTACGACTACGAAAACTGACGTTAAGAAGTTATGCTTTTTGAGGGGATGAAATACTCAGTAATTTTATTGAAGACCGACAAGTTCTCGAAATAATGGAAGTTAGTGATAGATGTTGTCGCGAACAACTCAAAAATACTACCGCAAATGTGAACAAAGACTGAGCCATCGATATTCATGAATATTATCTTATAACTTGAAAAGTACACGATATGGACGCAAGCGAACCCATTAATTTTACACACTAATTTATCAAATACATTCTCTTAAAAATTTTTTTCTAAAAAAATAGAGTCCTAGATCGTGCTGTCATACCAGTTTATTGTTAGATCTTTTCTTAGTGTGTATCCTGACCTGCAGCGAAGCGTTTTGTGCCAACTGTTGCATTGTGTTGAAGTTTGCTTCAAGAATTGCCTGAGGTCCTGACTGCCAGTGAGAGAATGGTGAATATTGGGTGGCTGCAGCCCTGTACGACACCACGGTGGCGGGTGCACGTGTGTCTCTCTCATTCTGTCCTGAAACTAGCGTAGCTCATTTCTTTTACACATTATACGTAAATGTAGCTAACGTAGCTCATTTCTTTTACACATTATACGTAAACGTAGCTAACGTAGCTCATTTCTTTCACACATTACACGTAAACGTAGCTAACGTAGCTCATTTCTTTTACACATTATACGTTAACGTAGCTAACGTAGCTCATTCCTTTTACACATTATACGTAAACGTAGCTAACGTAGCTCATTCCTTTTACACATTATACGTAAACGTAGTTAACGTAGCTCATTTCTTTCACACATCATGCATAAACTGAGATATTTTGAGCTTCAATTATGAACCTAGGAAGCTTAACTTGCAGTTGGCGTGTCATACGTATCTAATATTTGATTTATTACGGAATTAAGAGTTACTTAAAAAAGTTATCACGATTTTCTTTCAATTTCGCACGAGCCTTTTCGAAAACCTGAAAGATATATCTTGCGAAATAATAAATATTTAATAATCTCACCTCTTGTGCCAGCTGCCATGACTGGAATGATCAACAGTAGGACGGTGACAGTACGACTGCATTTTTGGTGATGCGCCATTTTCACGGAACTTCACAGAAGTAGCACGAGGAAAAATATTATTGGTTTCATAAACTTGATGGATTAACGAGGACTTTTGCCTCCATGTAAGCTGATCGAAGCGGAGAATGTTTGAAAGTTCTTCTTATTATTATTGATGTTATTCGTTGGAAGTTGAACTGTAGGGGAGAAAAAGCAACTTTTTCATAATTGTTAAATAAAAATTTTTATTATCCAATGACATTGCCACATCACTGAGAAAATTCCAGAGTCGGGAGGAACGTAGTGCTAGTAGATTCATGAATAGTGTACAAAAATAGCATATTCGTTGGTAAAGTGAAATTGGTGCATAAATATAGAGCAGATACCCGCCTCGCATGAAGCAGTGCAGAACACGAATGACTTGCTACATCTAAATATGGTAACGACTGTCTGTATCACAGCCCCTTGACCAATGAAGTGATTCTGATTTGCTAGAGGCCAGACCTGCATCATTTTCGTGGGTGCGATTCCTTACTGCACTTCAAAAATTAGTCGAAAGGGCGTTCATAAGCAAGCGTTTTATCTCACGTAAAGTAATTAGAGTGGAGAGTTTTTCTTCTCAAATACTGCTACCGAGAGTACATATGACGTGAATATAAATGCATTTTGCAGGGTTGTGTTGTCTTCTGAGTTATCTGTTGACGAGAATTGGACGGTTATCTCTGTTGCTGAAGGGCTTTCCCTGTGCCATATGCTGCTTGCAGTCTGCTCATCAATGTTAGATGATGAGTTTTGCCCGTTGGCAGATCACGAATTCTAACGAAGCTCTCTATTCTATTTTCATATTCAGCGTCGGAAGGATGCATTTACGCATGTAATTATTCGTTTACAAAGGCATGCAATAAAACAAGACTTCTCAGTTCACCAATTCAGGTTTGCATTATGGCTTTTTTATCCAAAAACTTTAACTTTACTATCGTTCAACATGCTTGTCAAGCAATTTTTAGTTTATATATATGGAATGTTGAATATGAAGTACTGAACCTTTTATTTCTGAAACACGAAATACAGTGTTCTATTAAACTCTCAGTCAAGTACAGTACTTCATTATACAGTAACCTCTCGTTATACGGTAATTTTTTATCCGGTAAATTCACGGTTACAGGGACTATTTTCATGTCTGTAAGGGTGCCTTTCGACGAGCTGGAACACATATCCTATTATTACATGTACAACTTGAAAGCCTTGGCATGATAGAAATGTGAGCTTGGTGATATCAGCGAGTCATGTGCGTGATCAAAGTCATTAACCTCAGGAGTTAAGGACGACATCTTCGACACTGATGCCCACTAAATTCTGGAGTAATTACAGATTGACTGATATGATTATGACCTTGATTCTATAATTAGTGGGATTTGACTATTACTGAAATTCAAATAGATTATGGAATAATTGTAGTTGACTGATCGCTTGCATATAATTCAGTGAGGAACGTCTCGCGCCCTAATTCACTGAGAAAAATAACTCATGCTGGAACTTGGAACAGTTTTCTAAATTTAAATGAAGAAGAGTGATGTGGCGGGGCAAGTCTTTCAAACCATTAAAATCAAGTTCTACAGACTTAAAAACTGAACAAATATAATTCGTCCGTGAGATGAAACACTGCAAAGTTTCTGACATGCTTACACGTCGCAATGGAAGATAACGAAAGGGAAAACCGTTTTTATTAAGGCCGAGGTCTCGAATCACAAAAATTACGCGTACCGAATACCAAGTAACCCAAGTGACATCAACTCAGTCGAGTAATGGAGAAGAAAGAAGTTAATTTGAATTAACGAGTAGCGCAGGACAACTAGTTCACAAGGAGTTCAATCGACACTAAACTAAAATGTGAAAGGAAACGAGTGTAAACGACCAGGCTTCGAGTAGGTACAAAAGACACCTCAACGTCTGATGCTTTACTCCGAGTACTGCATGTGTAGAGCTGAGATGCACCAAAATAATTGAAGGGTGGACAGCACTAGTGGACTACTTGCATTTTTTCCCGTGGGAAAAAATGCAAGTAGTCCACTAGTGCTGTCCACCCTTCATATAGTAAACTACTGGACCGTAATCGCCTCTGTCAGCGCTGTGTTAGCGACAGCACGGGAGTGGACTACTTGCATTTTTTCCCGTGGAAAATATATTATATTTAACACGGGGAAAAATACAAGTAGTCCACTAGTGCTGTCCACCCTTCAATTATAGAGTTAATATCAGTAAACGTCTTGAAGGTCAAACCTAACATGACTCAGTCTTGACTCCCGCCTCTTTTGCCGCAACCGCATGGGAATCCGGTAACTGGGTGGGTACTGTGTAAACTATTATATTTTACTGATTTTATTCTACTGCTTTTTACGTGTTACCTGCTACTTTGCAGGTTAAAAGTTGTTTATGTGCTAACTGTTATTGTGCACGTTAACTGTTATTTTAAACAACAATAGTGTTAAGCTATCAAAAAGTTAACGAAAAAGTTGTCAGAACTTTCTGTGTGTGGTGACATTACAGCAGCCACCAGCCTGACCATGTCAGGACTGTAAGCTATAACTGACAGTAATATTGTCTACACAATAAGTTACACCTGACAGTAATAATGTCTACACAATAAGTTACACCTGACAGTAATAATGTCTACACAATAAGTTACACCTGACAGTAATAATGTCTACACAATAAGCTACACCTGACAGTAATAATGTCTACACAATAAGCTACACTTGACAGTAATAATGTCTACACAATAAGTTACACCTGACAGTAATAATGTCTACACAATAAGTTACACCTGACAGTAATAATGTCTACACAATAAGTTACACCTGACAGTAATAATGTCTACACAATAAGTTACACCTGACAGTAATAATGTCTGCACAATAAGTTACACCTGACAGTAATAATGTCTACACAATAAGTTACACCTGACAGTAATAATGTCTACACAATAAGTTACACCTGACAGTAATAATGTCTGCACAATAAGCTACACTTGACAGTAATAATGTCTACACAATAAGTTACACCTGACAGTAATAATGTCTGCACAATAAGCTACACTTGACAGTAATAATGGTCAGTAATGAACTTTCCCTTACGTCTCATGCTTTTAGTTTAGTCAGAAAGTTTCAAACTTTTTGAGCGTTAATTAAGGTGCGTCTGTCGATATTTCACTTCGAACTTGCTGCCCTTCTCTATCAACTTGTACATGTCGGTTGTATTAATCATGTACAAATATGCTAATAAGTTTGAACTAAAAAATCAGTTGCGTGGTCTATACTTCATAATATCCATCAGACAATAAAATGCCACACGCTGCATAATGAACTACTCCCATGTGATATCGCGCTATTCGGTTGGGAAGATATATACAAATTTTCTTCAAGGAAGCAACAGGAACCTTGGGTCGAGCAGCTGCCCTTCTAGCCCCTTGAATGGCGTGGATGCCATTGATACTCCGAGGAGAGGGGGACCAGGGGGCGGTGGTCCCATTCACAAACGTTGACCCGCGAACTGAGTTGACTGAGGTACTCTCCGTGTCTCAGTTGCTGCTCAGACGCACTGTGTAGTCCGGCGTGTGTGGCGGTATTGTGTAGTTGTGGTAGGTTTGACTGGAGTATGCGCGTCTGCAGCATGCAATCTGAGCCATGGACATTATGATGGTTATGTGCACATACTAAATGGCGCAGTTCTTAACCCCCAGTGACAGAAAAGCTTGTGGTTTGTAGAACTGTCATAGATTTTCCGTTGGTTGTAGTTAAATGACACTGAAGTGTGACGTTTCAATACAATAGCTAAAAATTGACTGCTGATATGACTGTGAATTGTGAATTAAGAACTAAGTTTGTAGTGTTTCATACATTTATAGCCATAATAGGCAAATGAGTTCAGTTCTTAAAACGAATTTATTGTACACAGGAACTCGTTAGCTTATATTCTCATTATATGGCAAATGATACAAAACGGACAATATTGACCTATTAACATGAGCTATTATTATTGCTTGAATAGTTTCTAGCCACTGGGATACCAACAATTGCAAGTACTTCATTACCTCACTCTCGGCTGAAATGTATTTGTTTCATTTCTACCTAACAATCATTCAACTTAGTATGGTAGTAGTACCTTGAGTTTTCTTTCATACAAAACATACTAAAGTAAAGATCATGCAACTGATTTCTTAGTTCATATTTGTTGGCATATGTATATGTATATCTAGTAATGTATTTATTTATCTAGTAATATATTCATAGATCTAGTAATGTATTCATATACCTAGTAATGTATTTATCTAACTAGTAATGTATTCACATACCTAGTAATATATTCATATACCAAGTAATGTATTTATTTATCTATTAATGTATTTATGTATCCAGTAATGTATTCATACATCCAATAATTTATTTATGTATCTCGTAATGATTTCATGCATCCATTAATTTACTTACGTATGTAGTAATTTATCTTTTTAATAACACCATGCCTTGACGAAGCTTTCCTTCTGTTGAGTCAACTTGTCAAGTCGAGTTTTCCTTTATTTTGGAGAGCTTCATTACCGCCTGCACAGCCCACAGCTTCATCACCGCCTGCACAGCCCACAGCTTCATCACCGCCTGCACAGCCCACAGCTTCATCACCGCCTGCACAGCCCACAGCTTCATCACCGCCTGCACAGCCCACAGCTGTCAGCAGAGCGTGGTCCACTCTATGCAGGGTTACTGCATTCTCAATCATTGGATTCCTTCGTTGCATTAAAATTCATTGTAGTTATGATTGCTCCTCGTCAGTTCCTTAGAGATAATCCTTTTAGGAATGACAGCATCGTTTTTGATGAATATTTTTTATGTAAAGTACCCTATCATTTCGTTTATTATTTTGTTGCACTTCATAACGAACTTCCAATTACGCGTTTCGCGGAATACTTTTATGTAATTTTCAAGCCGTACGCTTTCATTTCGCTCATTGTTTTATTGCTGTTCACGATGTCATTGTGATGAGATTGCCGAAAAAGTCGCTTAATTACACTTGGCCTCCTGAAAAGTCGGCAACCGTGACACGCTCACTTCTACACTGCTATCACCAGCTCTTATCTTTCTTCAGACTTCGCTGATAAGGGCAACAAAATTTTCCTGATGAAGTCCCCCTTGATGTTATTTCAGAACAATGATACTTTCATGCTCATAGATAATCAGCAAAAACCTCAACAAACTCATCTAGAACACCTGAATTTAAAGCTTAACACGGATGCATTTATCGTCTTTCATATGTTAATACTTGTTTTACAGGTATAAGCAATGATGCAATGTACCTGTATATAAATCATCATAAATCACTTTACGATATAGAATATCATGGGTCGATTAAATGACGATATTCAAACACAAGGTTACGTTGTTTTTAAAAATTCCCTCTGATTTATCTATTCCTGTTTCTGATATGCTTAAAATAACTCAAAGTGAAAAACTTTATTGAAAAGTAAAGTAATAACGAATAATAGTAATAATACAAGTGAAAGTAAGATATTAATTTTCGAGCTGTTTAAGATGACTAAAAGTGAAAGTAATAAATCCAGTTCGTTACTGTGCAATAAAGTTTGAATAATTACGTATTGAAGTATTTTCCGTTTTTTTTTTCGCAATAATTCTGAATTTAAATTTGCACTCAATTGTTATGGCATGATTCCTGACCATAAGCCACTCATATTTTGTAGCAAAATTTGTAGTCGCACTTATAAAAAACATTTATTTAGCCAACAGAAGGTGCAATTAAATTAAATTGAATTAAAATGCAATTAAAAGGTGCATCGTCATTCTCTCCACAGAAGCATAGGATTCCTGTGCGTGGGGCTGCACTGTCAGGCAGTGAAATGTGCGATAAAATGTACAACTTTTTTTGCATTCAGTTATTTCTCCCTCTAAATATGAAACATGAGATGTTTTTTGTTGTTGAGTGATCAAATAGATTGAATGCAATGAAGACTGTCAATGTCACATTATTAGTTAACATATAATAATGTACTTTATATCATATCGAGGCACGTGGGAACTGTGAACGTTTTAACACGTTTGTTGCGATTGCCTAGCTGGTGCAAATCTTTACTTTGTACATACAGTCACTAGAAAGCTTTGAAAAAATTACAGAACCTAACCTGAGTGACCCACCGATGGGTTGCATCGCAACAAACGTGTTAAGCTTATGATGAATTCAATTTGTTACCATTCTGTCGGAGATTATTGTCAGAATATCTATCTTGTAAAAAGATATCTATATAGAAAAGAAGGTTATGTTAAAGTATCATACCAACGTCCCAACAGATAAGGAAATCTTCCAATTAATCTGAAAAAAATTCTTTATCAATCTACGAAATTTGATGTAGCGACACAGGTCTCTTTGGTGCCTCGTTAAAAGCTAAGAAACAACTCTAATTTCACGACAGTGAATTTCTTAATGCAGGTGCCCAACCCACGAGAGAAGGCAGTTTTACAGGGCAATTTTCTTCTTACGGCAGACACGTGACGGTTTCGACGCTTGCCAATCTCCCAATCAAAGTTCAACTCTAGTATAAACCATAAAATATCGTGTATATAAAACCAGCTCTCAGAAAAATGTCAGTGCTAGGAACCTCGATTATAAAAGGACGGCTTACGAAATCAAGACGACCTTTCCGCTCGTTAGCACATTCGAATCAAGTCACAAGCTGTTCTTTTCTATCAAAATGACTATTGAACATTTGTTCGGCTCATATTTCCGAGTAAGTCGATCCTAAATGCCATCGGAAAGTCCGGCAAATTTTGCAGTTTCTAGCATTTACTAAGTTTCTGCCTAATGATTTCAAGTCCTAAAATTTGCAGTAGACATTTTAGCGCCGACATACTCGTAGTTTCAATTTTTCAAAGCCTCTTCAAGTGATGGTAAACCAAAATCTTAACTGAGATTGTCTTATATCAAAAATGTTTATTACGTTCGTGTTCTACTCTATAAATTTCAGGTGAATTTTGCCTCATGAGAGATACATTTTAACGTACACTTGATTCTCTCTCCAATACCTATGTTTTAGTGACGTCTGTAATTTTTTAACGCTCTAGTTCAATTTGTGTATGAGTACGACGGTGCACAGATTAGATATTTCATGAAGTTTCTACTTTCAGTAACTCACCCAATATAATTGTAAGGTGTACATCAGTTGACTATTATAGTTAAAATGCATGGTAAGGTCTAATCATTTTTTAATGTTCTAAATGCATAAACCTTGGCAGGTACGAGTTATTTCTGTTATATAACTCATTAGAATGTCACGCATTTTTCAATATGCACTCGATCTCTTTTGTCACAGAGTGTTTCCTCCTTAACACGTTTGTTGCGATGCGACCCACCGGTGGGTCACTTAGGTTAGGTTCTGTAATTTTTTCAGATTTTTCTAGTGACTATGCGTACAAAGTGAAGTTTTACACCAATCAGGCAATCGGAGGCAATGTGTTAAGCTGTTGTAAAATGATACTTGAAGATATTAGTAGTTTCCAGGTACACCCTCGAATACAGGACTTCCAAGGTGTGGAGACTATACTCCTGTACGTATAATAGGGTAGCAACTCGTGATTGCAACTCCGTTCAATTCTTAGAATTCCTAATTCGAACACATTTATGAGACTAACGGCCAGCTGGTAGAATGCTTCGTTTTTTCATACGGGTAGAAACTACATAGTTTTACACCTCTTCGATTAGTAAGCTTAGCTTCGATATGCTGTATCCTTCCACAGAATTTTTCAAAATCTATCTTCATACAGTCAATAGTTTCTTCGTTGTTTTCCTGCATTAAGTGGTGCTTGACGTTCACCAACGAAACAAGTTTCAAATACAGCCGTGTTTCTATATCAACAATTTCTGTTCATCAGGATTCGTAAAAGATTATCTTTTATATTATAGTTCAACTACGTCATTATTCCGTCATATCTATGGCTAAATTTTCGGCGACCTCTGTTCCAGCTCCTTCCAAATCTATTCTCCCTTACACTTAACTTAAAAATGCATTTTTTTACAGTCCTTCAGTATGGAAAACTTTACGATTGTTGTTTCCTTATAAGCTGAACTAATGTTCACTTGCAGCTAATATTTAAAAAAACACGTTGATCTAATTTTGTGTGAAACTGAGTTGGAGGAATCCTCCCCTCCCAGTTAATACGACAGCAGTACCCTAGCTCCTCCACTTATGGAGATGAGCTCCCTGAGCATGACCTTACTGAGAGCCTCAGCGGCAACGCCGGCGACGCTGTCTCTCGGAGTCCATGACCCGCCGACTCCAAAACTCGTTTGAACTCCTCTCAGATTTGCGAGCTTGTACTGTTTCGAAGGCTTCGTCAAAATTCACAGTGACTATTTTTCGTGGTTGTGAAACCTGCTATCGCAAGGCCTCGGAGATTTTTTGCTGTCATCATTAGCTTTCATTTGAACTTTAAAGTAAAAATGTTAAGATTTGCGTCTTAGTCTTCTGGTGACAAGGGAAGTTCTTTGGGTTGAAAACTCAATGTATAAGACAGAATTTCGCTGCGAAATTCTTACAAACTTATCAGTAAGTATCAAGCAGAAGTTTTACATTTTGACATCTTGCTGGATTTGAAAGTGACTTAATTACCTGAGACTTAATTGAAAAAAATACTACTTGAGTATAACATTGAAATCGAAGTGTATACCAATGATAATCATAGTATTATTATGCAACGTTTTCCCTCGATCTAATTTGCGTATCTAAAATGCATAGACATCCAGGCCTGGAAACAGAACACAGCTGGATAGTTATCAATTTTTTATTTAATCGCCAAGACTAACCCAAAATGAATGAGCCAAATTATAATGTATGGCGATAGTTGAGAATTTATGAGAGGCCATCAAACTTGTTGAGCATATTCATATGATTTGAGAGGTCATGAGACGGGATCTGGATTCAAAGGTGGTTGACCTTTTACTGCAAGCCTAGATGGGCGTCCCTTCGCTTCACTTCATTATTTGTAAATTGTTTGTGTTTAGATGTAATAGTTTAAAAGTTCACCTGTAATTACCATTTTTAATTTTACGCTGATATTTCAGGAAAAGATTAAACGGAACATCGCTAGGTGGTTAGATGCAAGGTCATCGTATTATTTACGTAAACCGTGTTTCCTCCTCACAGCAACATTATTTTTATGCTCTTTTCAGCACGAAGATCAAGAGAATCAAGATTACGAGTTTTATTTACTAGGTTGTCATTATTTTCGTAAATTATTCAATTGTAGGCCTAAGCAATAAATATTCAGGAGCGGAAGCCAGACAAACTCTGATTAAAAAATAAATGATAAAGTTTAGTGAGCTCATCAAAAACTTGTCATCGACCGTGTATTTAATTCTGCAACTGCGCTCTCCATAACGAAGTACTATGCTGCTAACAGTGGTTAACAACTACATGTATTATTTCACCGAATTGGAATCTATGAATAAGATATTGAAAAAATAGCAAAGCCTTTCTACCGCCACTTTTTACATTTGTGTCCTGGACATAGCTCGAGTCGCATATGTGAAAATATTGGGCGATGTTAAGGAAAATTGTGTACTTATTAAAATAGTTTCGGCTTAGTAAATTCGTGCATGGTTTCAGGTAGTGAAGTCCGACATCACTGGATGAAAATTGTGGATTCGGAGTCGAACATTGGATTTTTGTATGAGCGAATTCGGATATCTTACTTGCAGGGAAGTGGAGTTAAATATTCTAGTTAGAGAGTAGAGTTGGACACCCAAATTAGAAAAGGTGGAGTCGGACATTAATGAATTGGACGAGTAAAGTTGGTGTCCGACAACTTAGGACTACAGAAATCGGACTCGGAATCCGGGCAGAAGAGAAGCGGGAGTCTGGCATGAGAACATTAGCCCTTTAGCGACCAAGTGGACTATTCGGTTGCCTTTCACGGTCTTTGGGAGAATTGTTCTAATAATTAAACAGTGATCAATATGAGGTTGCTACTAGGTTTGAACGCTTCGGCATGTTACAGCGTCGTTCTTTTGGCTGCCTGGCTCTCAGCATGCTTCATTGCATCAGTGTACAGACGGTCTTTTTGAGCTTAAATGTAGAAACTAGAAAAACAAATTGGTCGCTAAAGGGTTAAAGGAGTCTGTGGCTGCCAACACGCGCCGCAGTCGTCATACATGCCAACGCTGCTACTCACACTCTCATGCTCCTACTTGACGCGCTGAACCTTAGCCGAGATATCTGGGGCTGTTCAAGAGCGGAAATTCACTCTTCACGTTGATTAACACGGGCGTAGACGTGCTCTGCTGAAGCTAAGTTAGCTTAACATTTTTTCGTGCTTTTTACGTTCTCCGTATGAAAAAATCAAGGCACAAGAGTTTCTGGTGCCCACTAATGAAGTTGCTTTTTTCGTAGCTTGGACTAGCTATTCCCTAGCACTCACTGTTATTAATTAGATAAATTTGTATTCTGTGCGATATGAGGGATAGAAGTTGAAGTATATATAAATTTTTGTGTTCCTAAAATTCATAACGTTGTTTCAATAATGAAAAGTCAACTGCCAAAGTTTCTGCACAGTTTTGTGTGAAAGCTGTATACAGTCTGAGATCTAAATATGTAGAGTTTGAAAAAAAATTAGAAGTTATACTATCGATAATAATGAATGTCTGTGGAAAACTTATTTGTACTTTATAAAAAGGGACTAAAGGAGTTGATCTGACAGCAAGTTTTGATCTTGCAATTGATATTTGTAAGCAGTGATTGTGATAACAAGTACACTAAATAATACAAGGCGTCCGTCATGTCTGCTTAGTATATAATCGTACGAAAAAAACATGCAGAGTAAAATTAAAAGAAAACATGTTCACTTTTAGAGGTTTATGAAGCGAGCATGAGTCATAAGGCAGACCAGTAGTGTTGTAACGAACTGTGCTGGGTTAGAGAGGCAGGGCATCACCATGACCACCGCTAGTACTAGGCATGCCCTGCATACCTTCATTTGACCCGTTATAGCAGCTGTCACTTTCAAGACCGTAAAACGGTTACTTCGCGCCGTTTTTGCTACGAATTATTCTCCCTGCAGTATTAATGTTTTATGAGGATGAAAATTGACATTCAATTGAAGGTAAAGCTCTTAAATATTCCCCTACACAGCTATTATGCGGAGTCATTTCATGCCATTCAAACGTTTTCTCCACACTTGTTGCTGACTGCAACTGTAAAAAAATACTCAATTCGTTGTCGTTACTAGCATGCAGAAAATAATTCTAAGCGAATGCGTAATAATAGTTGTTGCCGTGTTTGTTCTAAGGCTGGTTTTAACGTCGTTTTATGAGCATTTTTTTCTGTATGGTTAATATTGTGATGGCAGGAGGATAGAAGCTAAAAGATACGTTATTTCCATTGTGTTTCGTGGATCGTTCTCCGCGGAGGTTGCCCAAGGCTGACTAACATCACTCTTCTTAAGCAGAATACAACAGAAATTGCTTATTTAACAGAGGTCTATTCATTCCTGGGTGCTTGGTCTTTTCGTGGGCCTGTAAAAGCCATTCTTTAATTTATGAGAAACTTCCTGCCGCTTATCTCTTATCTGTGTTTATATGCTTCGGTGTGCGAACGAAGGATTCAGGAGTTGAACACACATGATGTTGCTCCACAGGGAGGAGTTCTATGGCAAACATAGTGGTCAACTATTAAAGGTAATCCGTAGTTCTTGCAACTTGATAAAAATTGAGTTAAAACTTCAGTGAATATTTACATAATGGATATTGATGCAAAATTCACAAGTGGTTTATCAAGAGTTTTGCCAGCTAAGTCATTAAATAGAAGCTCACGGAAGTGGTCACTCGCACTCATTCAGTGCTTTTATTTAGACAAATTGTGTAAGCAATATGAGCAACAGAAATTAAACAAATGATTCACTTCTTGTGTTTTTAAAATTAATAACTGTTTTGTTAAGAATGAGAAGACGACTGTCAGGGGATTTCACATCACATCTTCCCTGTTCGTCCCCTGCAGTCAACATGAGGAATGAAGAGGAGGAGGAGTTGTGAGGGGCTCGAGGAGTGGATGAGTGGCTAG
>VCRD01007565.1:0-12829 GCA_006783055.1 Trinorchestia longiramus
TACAGTACACGTTTACTACAACCAGTACACGTACAGTACACGTTTACTACAACCAGTACACGTACAGTACACGTTTACTACAACCAGTACACGCACAGTACATGCTGCAGCGGGGACACGCAACAGTGTGTTCTGTGCCACCTACGGAATACCATCACTAAGAACAGATAATACCGCATTTTCCATAACTTTGATGCAACACCAACAAAATCACCACATTCTTCTTGTAGCATACCTATGACTTATGTTGCAAAAAAACAACTAAAGCGATAATTGCAACCTTGGTTACAAGTCCTTGATCAGGAACAAGCCAACGGATGACACATTGCCAAGACCCGCAATCTTGGCTGCCAATAAAAAAATGACCGAGCATTTTGCAAAACTTGCGCATTCTGATTTATCTTGGCCTGCAAGTGGCCAGGCTTCGCTACAGCTGCAATTTACAAGACCGCCACCAAATTTCTCTGAACAGCTCGCTGGAGTCAGAAGCCGCAGCTAGGGCTCAGATTTACGAGCCCGAGTCAGCTATTGATGACCACGCATGACATTAAATACAGCAACAAAGCAGTAAATACTGTAACATGTAGAGAAGTAAATACTGCAATAAAGCAGTAAATACTGCAATATGTAACGAAGTAAATACTGTAATAAAGTAGTAAATACTGAAATAAAGCAGTGAACACTAATAAAACACTAAATACTGCAATAAAGCAGTAAGTCTACTGTTCCTTATGGAATTGCATGACGCATTCAATGAAAGCCGCTAATACAGTCGCTTTCATTCACTGTAATGGAGACGGAACATGTAAGATACGCCTAGTTCAAACGTTCGAAGTTTACACTCATACTCAAAAATAATACGCTAAAATGTTTTAAAGAAAACAAGAATATTTTCTGATGCACTGTATCTCTTCACGGATGCCGATGTTAAAAATAAGTGCAGAGTCAGAGTTAAAACAGACAGCTTTTATGATTATTCCTCTCCATTTCCTATACACTACTGGCATGACTCAGCACAAACAAGGATTGCAGGGACCCAACACAAACAAGGATTGCAAGGACCCAACACAAACACGAATTGCTACCCCATACACAAACACGGATTGCAAGGACCCACCGGCGTGCAGGAAACCCATTTTTCCTGAAGAATTAAACGTTTAATCAGGCATGGGAGTTAAATTGGCCAGCCTCTCAATGGAGCAGGTCAATAAAGATGAACTAGTTCACTAAATTCAATCCTGACACACGAGAGGCAAGCTTAAGCACATATCGACCCAGCAGATCCTTAGGCTCATTCCGATCCAGTGATTCTCAACTGTAGTCCAGGACAGGAATGGTCCGCTGGTTCTCAATTGCAGTCCAGGACAGGAATGGTCCGCTGGTTCTCAATTGCAGTCCAGGACAGGAATGGTCCGCTGGTTCTGTCAATCACCAGCTTGGTCGACTGGTGAGCGAATCTGCTTTCGAGCGGGAAGACCCGGGTTCGAATCCCGCTGCCGACATGGTTGACGCGGCTAGAAATACGGCATGGGACTTGGGTAAACAATCGAATAATTATCGAAGTAATTATCCGACCCAAGAATGGGCCAGAAGGTTCGTTCCTATAGCCTCATTCTATTCTATTCTATTCTGAAGTTCATATTAGGATAAGAATGGTTCGCTGGTTCTCAACTTTACACCAGGAATTGAATAGTTTGCTGGTTCTCAACTGTACTACACCAGGACAGGGATGGTTCGCTGGTTCTGAAGTGCACATTAGGATAAGAATGGTTCGCTGGTTCTGAAGTGCACATTAGGATAAGAATGGTTCGCTGGTTCTCAACTGTAGTCCAAGACAGGGATGGTTCGCTGGTTCTCAACTGTAGTCTATGACAAGGATGGTTCGCTGGTTCTGAAGTGCACATTAGGATAAGAATGGTTCGGTGGTTCTCAACTGTGCACCAGGACAGAAATGGTTCGCTGGTTCTCAACTGTAGTCCAGTGTCATGGTAGTTATGATATATGCATAAGTTTTCATATTTCAGGGCGATGTGGAAAGCGTATGTATCGACATAAAGTGTATGTATCGACATAAAGTGTATGTATCGACAAAGTGTATGTATCGACAAAGTGTATGTATCGACAAAGTGTATGTATCAACAGCTACGTTAGCGGTTTGGAACCATAGCACGCCGTCTGGCCCACTGTGTAAGCAGACATAAAGTCGAACAACAAATCATTAATTCGAAGAGCAGAGTGCGGAGAAATATGCTTAGCTCCACAAGACTTTGACTAATAGGCACAACAGCGCGGTTAAGTTATGGAGCCTGAGAGACTCTACGACAAAAATTAAAAATGAATAACAAAAGAAAAAAAAAGCAATCTTGTATAAAAGGGTCATGAAGCGTAGAAAGGAGGACTTGGGAACTAGATCTCGGCGACGATGTAGGCTATTGGGACTAGAGCGACATCTAGGTCTAGGGCATAGGATTTAGGGGCGCCGTGAAAAGAGGGAAATTAAGTGGCATCTTTAACACGTTTGTTGCGATGCGACCCACCGGTTGGTCACTTAGGTTAGGTTCTGTAATTTTTTCAGATCCTTCTAGTGACTATGCGTACAAAGTGAAGTTTTACACCAATCAGGCAATCGCAACAAACGTGTTAACGTATTATATCGTCAGTGTTAAACATTGTAGCCCATCATCAACAATGAATCTCCAGTGTGAGGGCAAGTTTTAATATTATTATTCTCAATGGGACCGAAGTTAACAACAGGGTAGATTTTCTAATCTAATGTGAACACCCATTGATTTAACTAAATTATTGGGTGCATATTTAATTATTCAACTATTAAGTACGTAATTGATCCATTAATAATGCACTGTTTAATAGGACACCATGTTGTGGTCTATGTGCCAAAATGTGGTAAATAATTTATATTTTCCATCCCATGATGTTTAGAATAACGCATAAAACAGTTTGTGTGTATTATTGTCCTTTCTATTGTCGTTGAAAAGAAGTACTGGGAACACCTTTTACCAATTCATGTATTCAGAGGATTAGAGACCCTCTAGTGCGATCACGTATGTTTGTTGCATTTATTAATTCTGTTATTTACAAGTATTAATTGAAATATAACGGAAGGAAGCATGCAGAAAAACCATGCATTGAAACAAGATGACGTAAATTATGAGACAAAAAACTCATCAACAATCAATCGTTATGCAATATATCATTATGCAATTAAAAGTAAATAAAAAATAGTTTTACCTTTTTTGTATATACATTAAATCAATCATAAATAATGAATAGACATGATTCACCCATTTCTTATACGTATCGCCACATCCAGGACAGGGATGATTCGCTAGTTCTGAGGTGCATATTAGGATAAGAATGGTTCGCTGGTTCTCAACTGTACACAAGAACAGGAATGGTTCGCTGGTTATCAACTGCATATCAGGACAACAGGAATGGTTCGCTAGTTCTCAACAGTAGACCAAGACAAGAGGAATGGTTTACTGGTTCTCAATTGCAGACCAGGACAACAGGAATGGTTCGCTGGTTCTGGACCATAAATTCCTATCGTTAGACCGGACAATGGCAAGCGATTATGGAAGTGCCCAAGTTCCTTAGTCATAAATTTTTATGGCACACCAATAGGGGACATCGGTATCTGCCGCATCCGCTATTATTGCGAAATCGTTTCAAAGATTTATGGCACCTAAAAGGGATATTGGTAACTCGAGTATCCTTTATTACTACAGTATTTCAGAATACAAAATCAGCTTTTGTATTGGTTATCACCTCTCGGTTAATGGCCTTAATGGTGGCAAAATATCCGAGGTTTGTCTAACCAGGACGGTTTCCTTCCAATCCCGCGCAGTGTTCGGTCGTGAATGAAACGCGGAATGTGATTTGAAAGAGGCTAAACTTGAAATTCTGAGCGAGCTTTGCAATTAACAACTACCTCTTTGATCTGGGATATAAATTCTTGGAAAACAACACACAACGACCATATTCAGAGCACTGTTATTCATAAGAAAATGTTTCGAAAAGGCAGACGATGAAAAATATGATAAAACGTTTAACGAAATGCATATAAACTGTTCACAAGTTCCGTTGAAGAATTTAATAAGATAAATAAGGTATTTAGTAATAGCCCACACTAAGCTTCCGAAATAAAAATGAGTTCAGTAACCATAAAGAACAAAGAAAACGACTATCGGATGCCAGCAATATGTTTTTCACGAGTAAAGTGAATATTTTTTTATCCAACAAAACGAGAGTAGATAGAATTAATTTTACGCAGAGTTCACCATACTTTCATACTCTTGTATCTTGGAAAACTTGCTACATACCAACTAACGTACTACGTTTATTGATAACATTCTTAGTTTCCGTTACCTTGTAGTTTCCCTGAATTTTAATTCCTTGTTTCATGGTGCTGTTGTCAGTCCTTCAGAGGCAATTTTATTACTCTGATCCTGTGGTTATAATAACAAAGATCTTCAAGTTAAGTTCTCTAATCTTATGCTATCGTTTCGCGGTACGACAAAAAAATTAACGATTTTTTCCACCACATTTCTTCCTACAACCCGTGGAAATATTTGAATCACGACCTGAATCCTTCATTTAGAAAAAATCGTATATTCGAACACGCCATGAGAAGTGTAGGAAGACTGTTCCTGTGCGTCTTGTTCTGTTGCACCAGCAGCACAATGAAGAGCTTCCTGAGCCCCTCTTCTCAAGTGGCTATTGTCCGGCACTGAGCTTTTGTGCCTCTTCGGTGTAGGGCCTCCCTGCTGTGGCCTCACCTCCCCCCTCCTGCTGTGGCCTCACTTCGCTTGCTGTGGCCTCACTTCGCCTGCTGTGGCCTCACATGCCTCATCTAATCACCAGATCACAGCTCGCCTCACCTATACGAGTCTGGAAATCTGCCACAATGCCCCAGATATTAACCTTCAGCGTTATATGATGACCGTTGTGTGCCTGTAACTGTTCCAAAGCTGCTTGCCTTGTTGCGTCACGCTACACCTGGATACTTGCAAGCCTCTGCAGTCACGAAACTTATCCTAAAAACTACAAAGATAACGAACTAGAGCTTCTATTTTACCTCTCTAGCGTAACCCAAACTTTTGTGGGAGTTTATAACAAATGACGGCACGTTAATTCAAAAAGACTCCTTTACACAATTACTAGTCTCCAAAAACAGATACCATAATCAGATACCATAACCAGCTACCATAATCCTTGCCTTCAATAACCGTTATTAAAGTGATCGCACCTTCACAAAAAAGTGAAAATTAACATTTTCTCTAATATTACACGCGGCTTTCTAATGTTAAACATGACTCTTGCCAGTTCTAATTATACTCGCAGACACCTGTAAAACAGTTATCAATAATTCTGAGAACCTTTAACTCGAAGGCCGGTACACGTAACACGATACACTAGTTTGTGTGTGCTCCGCTATGCATTGCAGTGTCACACACTCATCCTTAAGGGTGTGTTGAATTGAATGATATTATATGATCACGCACTCGAGGGCCTTTCATTTAATGAGATGAGTCTGAGGATAGAAATAAATTGAAATCTTTATGAGCAAAAAGAGAAATTGAAGCCGCTTTTCATTACACCAGATAATTGATGGTGTTCCTATGCATCTATGTATATACATCGCGGTTCTCCCTCACATCGTCGCTCTGTTCTCACATCGCGGTTCTCCCTCACATCGCGGTTCTCCCTCACATCGTGGTTCTCCCTCACATCGCGGTTCTCCCTCACATCGCGGTTCTCCCTCACATCGTAGTTCTCCCTCCCATCCCAGTTCTCCCTCACATCGCGGTTTTACCCTCGACAATTTTTGTTTCGCAGCTCAAGTAAAACTCGGTAAAATTTTTGAATGCTGTTTTTACTGAATGGTCCTTCCTCGTGACTAAAACATGCGTTGAAGCAGAAGTTAAAGACCCTTTTTGAGCCCCTGACGATACATGAAAATATCATGATATATGATGCATGAGATATGATTTTTGGGCCCTGATTATGACACGTGAAGATATGTCAAATGATATATGATGTATGAGATGCGACTATTACGCCCTGATCATGACATGAAGATATGCGGAATTAAGAGGAAAGTGTTTGAGTGGATGATAGACGAGGGTAGAGTTAAAAGCTTTATGGATCTTATGGATCTTTATGGATCAGTGTTCATTTTCTGCATCATTTTATGACGTGATACGCATTGGAATATACAGACATGCTCCTCATACACTGTTGATACTGACAACCTTAAAAGAAAACAGTATAACAACTTGTACAATTTTCGTGCTTTACTGTATTTCGCTATCAATAATCCGCAAATACCGATTTTTTCTGCAAATGCAGGTTTTCCTGAACTAAAAGTTGGTTCGTGGGAAAACATCTAAAAAATCTAAAAAAAAAACAAATACTTGGACAGGATGCTAGGCCTAAAAATATTTTAGGATTAATTGTCCGATTCAAATTTTACAGCAAAACATTATCCAACTTCTGAGGAAACATAACGGTAGCGGAAGAGTTAAAACCTCAAAAGCCGTTGACGAGGGCAGACAACATCCCTCCCACCCCCCCCCAAAGAGGGAAGGGGGTTCAGAATACCCCCCCCCTCCACCCTCTCTACGATAAGATCTCGTACAGGAGATAAGGGTTTCTGTGTAGCGCTATTATGCGTTTACGATATGGTCTCCTAACTACATCGTACTAGTTATTATTGTCTTTACTGCCTTACTACATCGTACTAGTTGTTATTGTCTTTATTGCCTTACTACATCGTACTAGTTGTTATTGTCTTTATTGCCTTAGGTCATCGTAAAGCCGTCATAGCCTGTTTCCTGCCTTACTTAACCGTACTAGCCATTATTGCCTGATTCCTGCCGTACGTCATCGTACTAGCCGTCATTGCCCGTTTCCTGCCTTACTTCATCGTACTAGCCGTCATTGCCCGTTTCCTGCCTTACGTCATCGTACTAGTCATTATTGCCTGTTTCCTGCCTTCATTGTAATATCCAATATTGCCTGTTTCTACCTTACTCCATGAAATAATCCATTATCGCTTGTAGCTCCAGGTGATGACTTGACACGTCCCATTGCAAACGACATACACATCTGACATTGCCTTAACAATGTGAGATGAATGTGTGTGTGTATGTGTGTGTCTGTGTATGTATGAAACAAGAGATGGTCTGAAGTAAGACACTTCAGTTCACAGACACACAATTGATGACGTCACACGGTTGTCTGCCTCTCTAGCTGTGCGTGTCTTGTAGTTGTTCGGTGAGGCAACGCAGTAACATGAAAATATTATGCACTTACAAATGTATTCGTGCCTTGTATATCTAAATCGATATACGAGGGCATGTCCCATCGATATATTCTCGTACATCTGTACGAATACAGTAGAATTCCTTTAAACCGGCACTCGCTGGCCAAGCTTTATATATTTAGTCATAGTTTTTTCTTAAACTACTTTAAGCAATTGATATTGTTTTCCTTTCAAGTCTAGCATGTCTTTGAATTGTTTGTGGTTACTTGGGTGATATTGACCGACAACTGCAAAGTCCCATGGGTGCTGGTTAAAAAGACTTCTACTGTAAATGCATTTCTATTTATATATATATATTTATATATATATGTATTTCTAATACATATATGTATATATTTTATGCATTTATACGTGGATATCGGCCATCCTTGTCCCCGTAAACAACTAGTTTCCCCAAATTCATTTTTTCCGCTTTTCTAGGGTTTAGATATTCATATATTTTTAGCAATAAATCCGAAAAATTATCCAAAAGAAAAAAATCTCCGATGAAATACTGGTGCAAATCAAAAGCAATGACACACCAGGAGAAACAAAGTAAAAAAAATACATTTAATGACACTCAGCAAACCAAACTCCACGTGGAAATTCGATGGCTCCAATATCATCCTGCGTGATGCCACGTGTTTGTCTGCTGTGCACGCGCTAACCACGTGCCACGAGGCGGTGTTTCCGACATCCGAGCTCGTTTGTCAGAACATTCTCGTATGACGAGCTGAAGTCAACACAAACTTCAGCTTTGCGGGGCTGAGACCAGCGCTGAAGACTGACACAGCTGTGCGTGGGTGTCGGACAGCTGCGCACCAACAGCTGCGCACCAACAGCTGCTCACCAACAGCTGCTCACCAACAGCTGCGCACCAACAGCTGCGCACCAACAGCTGCGCACCAACAGCTGCGCACCAACAGCTGCGCACCAACAGCTGCGCACCAACAGCTGCGCACCAACAGCTGCGCACCAACAGGATGAGTACAGGCATCACGCTTGATGAGCATCAAAACAAACTATACAAATTTTCCTCAATTCGTTTTTTGCTGCACGTCAACAGGGAAGGCTAGTTTTGGACGGAGCAGCAACTCAACGTGTTGACACTGCCGGGTCTTGCAACAGGACTAATTCAACAGGAATTTATCAATAGGACCTCATCAACCGGATTAATTCAACAAGAATAATTAAAAAAATGACCAACAGGACCAGTTCAACAGAATCAATTCAACAGGACTAAGTCGACCAAACTTAATCAACATGATCAATTCAACAGAACTATTCAATAGGACTAATTGAACAGAATCAATTCATTCAACAAAACTAACTCGAAAGGACTAATTGAAAAAAAATTAATTCCACAGGACTAATTCAACAGGACTAACTGCCACGCACAGTCGTCAACAGAAGGAAAACTCGGTCATTTTGATGCCACAAGCAAAGGGAACGGAAAAAAAATTCGCTGGGCCGTAAAGACAACTTCATGGTGGAGAGAAGCAACAGATTGAGTAGAAACCCAGGTTTTCGAAAGAATTTTGTTTTTAATATCATTAATGTTCGATCATTCTGCTAAGCATCATAATTGAAACTACAACGTCCTTTTTTCGTGAGTTTTTTTCATTGTTGTATCTTACATCTGAGAGCTTAATCAATAAAGTACGACAACTTTAACAAAGGGTGTCCCAAAAAATGTACTCTTTTAGTGACCATTCTCTACATAGTTTTTTATTCGAGTGTTCTGTGTATTAGTCACAAGTGTAAAGGGCCTAATTACAAGAAGCTTGTTCACCATAATTAAGGACCACCGGACGCAAGAATAAAAAATACGTGAATTTTGGGCATTGAAAGACTGAATACATTGCGTTGAACAATCTATTTCTACAGGGTGCAGTATCATAACTTTTCTTTTTTCAAAAGGAATTGCTTTCAAAAAAGGAAATTATGTTGCCGCACTCTGTATAACTTGTGCCCCGTTGAAGATACCTCAAAGCCTCATGTTAAGTCCAGTCGAAGTCTTACTTCATAAGCAGTCACGAATAAAATACGTCGTTAACATTCAATCATTTCCTCATTTTAAAAGCACTGAAAATTTCAATTTTTTGCATTGAAGACAATTTGAAAAAATTGAGCCCAGCGTAGCGGTGGTTGCGGGGTCTTGACCTCATGTGGGACATGTCCAGGTGGCTGACATGGGACTTGCCCAGGAGGGCTGACATGGGACATGCCCAGGAGGGCTGACATGGGACATGCCCAGGTGGCTGACATGGGACATGCCCAGGAAGGCTGACATGAGACATGCCCAGGTGGCTGACATGGGACATGCCTAGGAGGGCTGACATGGGACATGCCCACGAAGGCTGATGTACTCCAGGTCCAGCTATTCCCACGCATTCTTAACCCTTTAACAACAAAGTTATTTCTCCACGGAACGAAACATTGCATAAAATTACCACTTATATTTACCCGTTTTTTATGGAGTTTTAGCCAGTTTTAGAACGAAACATTTAGAATATAGGAACAAAGTAAATGATTTCTAATGGACTTCATAAACGACACTGGTCGCGACTACTTTTGATTTCACTTCTCAGATCACAAACCTAATTGCACCACATCATACGAGCTCATTAATGGAAGATTAAACTACAGTACAAACCCCTACATAATATTCATGGTACAATATCCTTAAAATTACCGAAAACTTGCTTCAAGAACGGTGCATTCGATAAAGATTATGAATATCCTTCCAGAAATTATTAGGTAATACTCCAGAATTCATGCGATAATAAAACAAAGCCAAACGTTGACTGTATTTGAGTATGTCATGTGTCATTGGATCGTGACGGAACCCCGGTAGCGGCACGCGCGGGTGTGCACTACACCACGAGACCTTCACAAGCTCCGCCCACTCGTCTCTTCAGCCGCGTGCTTTCCTCTGTTTTACTCACATCCTGCATTTGTATCTTTATCCTAAGCATTTTTATAAGTGATAAAGAATTGTTTATACATAGCTCGATAGTTTATAATGAAGCAATGCATATATGGTAAGTTAGAGAGCATAATTTTATATTATTAGGATTCTCTTATTCAATAGAATAGTTCAAGGTTGTGGTTGAGTTAAAAGGGGCGATGAAAAACTATTAACAATCTACAGCAGCATTAGTTCAATGGTTTTCCTTGTTTTAGCTTCCTCGTGCGAATAATCAGAATATAATTAAATGAATGTTGTGGTATATAATTAAAAACCAATCTTACGTTTTATCAATCATAATTTTCTCAACATTTTCTTTTTGTTTCTCTACACGTATCACTTAGCCGAGAAACATTGAGTTGATAATTCATCCAGTTGCATTTCTTTACTTTATGTTTTTTGCTCTTAATTATCTCAGAGCTAACACACTTCCGAGTGAGAGGCATTGATCTGAAAGCATAGTAAGAATTGAAGAAAACGTAACCATTTCTGCGGAAAATGAGAAATACCTGTAACCTATACGCAGTGTATCAGTGACTGGTACCAATTTACCAGTATTTTTACTCGTTTAATCAGAAGCCACATTCATGATCAAGAAATGATTAGTTCTCTGGAATGAAGTCAGTTGTAGGCTGAACAGTAACATAGGGTCGTTTAAAAATTAATTTCATTCATTCAACAAATGAACAGAAAAGAATGTACGCACAAATTTCGATCAAAAACGTGCTTTAAACTTTTACCAATTATATGAACATTGAAGTCCTCTTCGAAAAAGTGCGCTAAAACCAAACATAGTGTTTATGAAGCCAGCACTGCACTCAACAGTTATAGAACTCTCAGAACATGTTACGGTTCTGCTTGTTTATACGCTGCCGGCAGTATGATCAGTCAATAAACAGCGTGTGCTTGTGTCCAATTTCTCTTTCCTGGAAAAACTAGAGTTCTCATGGAAATTCTACAATTTAGATTTGACTAATTTGAAATTATTAAAAGATGGATGCAAAAAAGACTTGCAGAAAATTATTTTGTTTTAAATTAATACTTTTCATTCAGTCAGTGGGTTAACCCGTTCGTGGTTTTCCAAGTAAATTGACGTAAGATTTATTACTTCTTCAGCTTGGTTACATCCTCGTCATTGTGGTAATAGTAAGAATGATACATCTAGTCCATCACAAACAATTCAGAGTTTCTTAGGTTCCTTGTTTCTTGGGTGTGTTTTGATCGTTTGTGGCGAGAAACATTTCTTTTAATTTTTCGCAACCACAGGAGGTACACTATGTGTACATTAATGTGATCACGAACGGGTTAACTAGACCGCACAGTACATATTCATTACCTCATCTTCAGCCCACGACACCCCTGTAATACTGACGAGTAATCTGAATCAAATGGAGGAATATTAATATTTTCACGACAAATGACGTAAACTACAACTTGCCTATCGAATCGCCGCTCCAATCTATGATGTAAACTATTACTCGCAAGCAAGAATGATGTAATCTAAGAAAGTTTCACCACAATTTACGACATTAGAGACCAAACAGAGATAAAAGGTTACGTCAAACCGTATTGTGTCGCTGTGCACATGAAAATTATTTTTCCTTCACAGCCCCGGCCTACAAAAGAGGATTCGATTAAAAATCCCCAATACGCCAAGGAAATGGCATTAAAGTCAAGGAAATCGCATTTAAGGCCAAAGAGATGGTAGTTATGGCAACAGAAATCGTATTTATGGCCACAGCAACGACATTCACGGTTAGGGAAATGTTCTTTGTGAGGAAGACGTTTCTTGCAATAGAAATTACTGTTACACGACGATGACATCTTTATGAACTACTAGTAGACCCACACGTGAAACAATTCACGTGTTTTTACTGAATTTTTTGTTTGATTTGCCAGTCAAGAAGTTTCCACATTGAAGGATGTGCCTTTGGTATCCACAATACAATGCTTACAATACATGTATACCCTACCGAATTTCCTCCTATCTAAATCCTTAAGAGCGTCCCAGAGAGACGGACCAAGCAAGCAAGCAAGCAAGCAAGCAAGCAAGCAAGCAAGCAAGCAAGCAAGCAAGCAAGCAAGCAAGCAAGCAACAAAATGTGTATTCCACTTGATAATGATACACAGTTTGTTGCTTGCTTGTTAATATGCCGCACTTACTACTATGTGATCCTCACGGAAGAACTCCCACATCGACGTGTACGCGCACGATCATCCATTGGAAAATTCGCAATACATCCAAAGCACACCATGCTTACCAAATAAAACCTCGAAACACTACACTATCCAATACAAACAGCAATAACAATAATAATAACGATAACAATAACAATCATAACACAATAGTAGTATTGATAATTGAAGTCAAGAGATGAGGATTCCAATTGACGAAGTTTTCACATTGCTTTTCCTTGCCCTCAGTGTCAGGTGACGGCACGCCAACAGCAGGGAGGCATGAGTCGCTGAACTTCAACAGCAGTTCTGTTGAAGAAGTTTTGACATACACAAACACACACATACACACACACACA
>VCRD01007566.1:4952-20867 GCA_006783055.1 Trinorchestia longiramus
GATAGTAGAATTTGGGAATTTAGATTCACATCATTTCTTCGCGGAAGAATGCTAGTTATGATAGCATTCTTGGATTTGTTTTTCAGTGTATGGATTAACGCTTCCAATTGTAGGGAAATTTCATCTCGGGTCTTGTGTATTATTGATTGATGTGATTGAATTTCATCTCGGGTCTTGTGTATTATTGAATTGATTGAGTGTATTATTTTTCTCAGGGGAAGCAAGCTTTTCCTGTGATCGCAGTGATGTGGACCTAACCTCAGGAAGCTCTTTTACCTACAACCCTAACCATCAGCAGCCAATTAGCAAGCAGCGACAGCGCCTTCCTGTCTATTCTGTACGAAACCATATTTTATACCTGCTAGAAAACCATCAATGTCTGGTGGTTGTTGGAGAAACAGGATCTGGTAAAAGTACTCAAATTCCTCAGGTGAGTCACCATAGTTTATTTTTAAGTGTCAAATTCAAATGGCTGAATTGATTTATTACCTGATTATTATCTATTGGCATTTAATGTTGATACCTTGGCTTACAATGATAGAGTCTTGGCTGACGATATTGATCTCAGCTCAAAATGTTCATGTTTTGAGTCACAATATTGATGTCTTGGGTCCCAGTGTTGTTATTTTGGATTACAATGTAGATCTCTTGGCTTGGAGAATTACAGGTCAATGTAGAGGAATCTATATTGCAAATATTATAGTTAATTTTATTGTAGTAATGCTTTTGAAGAATTTTTCTGTATAAAATTTTTTTGGAAAGATGAGGCTGTATTGTGTAACATTCAATGTGTTATATTGTGATGTACTATATGAGTTTCAATCTTGAATGTTATGTTGTAGCTCTGCCATATATTTCGTGCATGCATTTCTTAAGGGAAGTATTATATAGACTAAACTGAATTTTAATTCATCCTTGAGATACTACTGATTTTAATTTAGAAAAAAAGTGGAGGTTGGATTTTTGGATCTGTTAAAAAATGGTGAATTTCTGAATGTGTTATTGACAACATATTGTATTGGAAGTAGAGAGGGTATTTTTATTCTAATACAACTGTTCACATCATCTGGTAGGCTCCCTGACAATTTAATTTATGGACATTTCACTTATTTCTAGTGCTTCTCTATTTTGTAATATATGAAGTTGTGTCACTAGTTTCTGCTGAACAGCTTAGGGTCATTTAGTATTATGCTATTTGCTATATCAATAATTTGAGTTCTGGAAGTTGGATGTTTCCAGTACATTATCTGTCTTCTATGAGGATATGACAATTCCTATTTTTTTCAGGTTGCCTTAGTTTTATCTCGTATTATTTTGTTTAGACTGCATTGTATTTTTTGTACACATTTATGGTGTATCGAGAAGAAATAATTACTGTTTCAATCATTCATAGTTGATTTCATGCATGAATTATCTATAAGACTGACTACTCTGGCAGTACCTGCTGGAAAGTGGGTGGTGCAGCGACGGGCGCATGGTGGGCGTAACACAGCCACGCCGTGTTGCCTGTACCTGTCTGGCTGAACGCGTGTCTGAAGAACAGGACTGTTTACTCGGCCACCTTGTTGGCTACAGCATCAGATTTGACGACGCAACTTCTCCTGGTATCACCAAAATTAAGTTCATGACTGAGGCAATCCTGGTCAGGGAAATGATGGCAGACCCACTACTCAGACAGGTAGAAATACAAGAAGTTTTGAAGATTCCTATATCTTTTATTTGAGGCAATGTGTGTTGTAGAAACTATTACTTTAAAACAATGAGACAAATTTACTCATTGGTTGTTATATTTTGATAACAATTATTAGTTAATAGATCCAAAGAATTGCTTCTGTTTAGAAAGAGTTTAAATATGAAAGGAACTTGACATCTAAAACTTCAGACTCATTTAGGACTTTTAATTTTGTCTAGGCTCATTAGATTTGTCTGGAATTGTAAAATAACTATAACTAATAACTTATAGATAAACGGAATAAAATAAAAATAATAGTGAAAGAACTATCAAAAGTACAGTATGGCAGGGAAGTCGTACCATATTTTACGAACCATACAATGATTGAAGAAATGAACTAGGATTATCTACCTTATTCAAGTAAACCTGGCGTGCTACAAAATTCACTGTTTTGTTAATGCAACAATGCATGCGACTCATAACATTTTTACTATGGCATTCCTAACTGGTAACTTCTTTTCTGTGGTGATTGTTGTGGGGGGTGAATTTTAAGCTGATTTCAATTGATCATTATTTGTATATGGGAGTATTAAGTACGACCTTGTTGCAGTACAGCGTCATCATGGTGGATGAAGTTCATGAACGGAATCTCTACACAGACATCATTCTTGGGCTCCTCAAGAAGATATTGAAAAGAAGAAAAGATTTAAGAATAATTGTGTGTTCTGCGACTATTGATGCTGACCATATGTTCCAATTTTTCAATTCCAACCTCACTGACGACAAAGAAAAAGATACTGCTGCCGTCATCCAAGTATCAGGAAGAACATACCCAGTTGATGTTCACTATTTACAAGGTATGCTGTTCTTAGACTTGTGTTTGGTATTCTTTGAGGCCGAATATGCTATGGCTAGTCAGAATTTATGACATTCCTGCAGAAACTTATACTAGGTGTTAATAGTATCTAATTAGTAACTACGTACTTTGTCTATTTCTGTATGTCCTGAAGTGTCATTTCCTGCTTGGGGACTGTGTTTTGTCAGGTTTTCATCCATCAGCAGGTGATGTGACTTGAGTTAAACGTCTTTACAAATTCACTATAAATTTGAATTCCGTCTCATATTTACTTGCGTCTTGCCTCCTTTCGTGGAAAATATTCGGAGAAATATTCAGAAATATTTATTTGGTGGATATTATGTACATAAATCTTTCCCTTGTAAGCCACAAGTTTCTTATTTATGGGAGACATAACAGTATCTTCCACATGTTGAACCAAGAATATAATAATAATCTTCCATCGTGATTTGTACAAGAAATTCGATACCCAAACAACACCGCCGTATTAAATCATTGATAAGTGATCGAAATTAACAGTTCTGGGTGGTTGTTAGGATTCTTTTCCCTCACGCATGATTCGAGCTCCAGGTGTGAGAACTGAGAAAGTATTGTGGAAACCAAAAGAGCGGATAACATTGAATCTAATTGTAACTGCGTCTTCTCTATGACTTTTTTCTTATTACAAAAGTGTTTTAACTTAATTTTAAGTAATCTAATAGACAGTATTAAAATTTTAAAACTGCCCCTGACTCCTACTGACGCTTTTGATAAGATTCTTTGAGAAGCAATTCCGGAATACCTGTTTCTTAACTGGAATCGAGCTGGTATCGAACTCACGTTAATGATTAAATACTCCTGTTTTCTGTTCAAAATTTAAGCATTTCAATTCTACATTTAATTGTAATCACTTCACTCCTCGCATTGTTCTATGTATTAACGGATTATGTGTTATTGAGACAGAATGGTTTGTCGTTCATTAAATTTTTGTTTTATTGTACATGCATGGAAGAGGTGAGCGACTTGTGCTTGTCCACGATCCTGTTGTGTTGCGAAAACATGATAAGCCTTTAAACAGTTCTGAAAAAGTTGTCTTAGTTAAAATATTAACATTAACTGTTGATGCAGTTTCTGCGTATTTCATGTTATTAGCGGCTTATGTTTATTTAGTATAACTAATTGAGAATTTGTTAGTTGCTATTTTTTGTAGATGAAGGCGTCTCGCCCACGGCATTAATTTTGAAAAAAAAAATTCTCAGCTTAAATTTATTTTTAGGTTAGATTTTTCTATGTTCAGCGTAGTATGTCTCTGTCGAACGTAGAATAAGTTGATATAGTTGAACTGTATTAACTTTTGATTAATATAGTTTTATACGTCAATTATTAAGTATTTCAGACATGTCTCTCTGTATTCAGTTTACGCTTCTCAGAACCCTGAAACAAACATTTTTCGTAACGCAATAAAATGTGGCATATGCCAGGCCGATTTGTATGTATGCCTTTGTTATTTCGTTTACGCGTGATTCCTAAAGCTTTTCTTTGTTTCAGAATGTTGTGCTGACTACGTGAAGGAAGCTGCTGTCACCGCTGCCAAAATCCACGGAACTCAGCCGCCTGGTGACGTGCTGGTGTTCCTCACAGGTGTTGAGGAGGTCGAGGTCTGCAGCGCCCTGACCACGCAGCACCTCAGTTCCATGTCCCGCCGCGACGGTGATTTTTTCTTTCTTTTCCTTCAGTCTAAACAGTCGTGACTGAACGCCAGGAAATGCACTCATTCTGGAGAGGATTGTGATACTGGTGATTGAATTTGGAAGGATGTGCATAGCAGGGAGGGTTGTGATATGGGAAGCTGGCTATACAGCAGCTGCGCGAGTGTTAGCAATGCTATTCCGATGAGTACCCAGTGGAAAGTGTCATTGATATGGTAACTGTTGTCCACTTTCTTTTTCTTTGTAAATCAGCACTCGTGGTACATAGAGGCAGACGTCGGACGCCATACTGTGAGCCAAATATTTAGTTCACATTGATTCTGTAACTCACGAGTGGTCGTACAAAGAAAACGACTGAGTCAAGGGCACTGGAACGTGGTGTGGTTAAATATATGTATTACCTCTTCTCTGCCTGTCAAAAATATAATCTTTTGTGGGATGTGAGATTAAAGGAGGGCAGGATATTCGTTTACTTTATTTTGTTTAATGTTTGTTTTCTGCAAATTTCATATCATAGTTGGGACCCAATCTGCAACTGCGTATGAGGTCTCTTCTTCTGAACACGTCTCTTCATTTTATTGTTCATCATTTTACTTGAGGACTTCGTCGCTCAACGTTGAGAGAAGAACTGGACACGGTTGATGTACTGTACGCAACTTTTACCACTCAGAAAATAAATTAAACTAATGAAAGTTCCTACAAAGGGAAACTAATTTTTCAATAACTGGATCCACCTAATTAACTGAAAATTTGTTTTGATGCACATAACGCTGTTGTACATGCTTTAACTCAACTAGATGATCTTTTTTAGTTTGTTCCACTTTGTGTTTTCAATTTCAGTTTTATTCTTTAATTTGAAGTCTAAACACTCTTCACCGTAACAGTTATATTTATAACAAGAACATTATTATTATATTATTAGGTTGTTACAAAAATAATGGCCGCTCGAAGGTCTGGGGTTTGAAAAGTAATTTTAACACAACTTTTTTAGTTTATTTTCGATGAACCTTGGCATGCATAACAATTAATGTGTGCTCATTAATATTTTGTAACTTCTTTTCAGACAGAACATAATTTTGAAGGATAGAATCCCTCTATGATGAACATGACAAAACATGACATTCGCCTACTTATGTTGCACGAGTTCTAACTTAGGCACAACGCCTGCGAAGCTTCTGCCAATATCAACCGAGCATGGGAAGAAGAGTACACAAGGGATCGGACAGTACGAAGGTGGTTCGGGAAATTCCGGAGTGGTGATGAGAGCCTTAAAGATGAAGAGGGTAGAGGACGTTTAGGTAGTCTCGAGAACGAGCAATTGCATGCGGTTGTTGAGCAAAATCCACATCAAAGTGTTAGAGAAATGTCTCAGACCCTTGGTGTCAGCATTGCAACAGTCTCGCGCCATTTGAAGATTATTGGAAAGGTGAAAAAGCTCGATAAATGGGTTCCTCATGAGTTCAATGAGAATCAAAAGCTTAGGCGTTTTGAAGTGTGCTCGATGCTCTTTCTGCGCAACACCAACGATCCCTTTCTTGACCGAATTGTCACTTGTGACGAAGAGTGGGTCCTTTATGATAACTGTAAACGATCAGGTCAATGGCTCGATCGTGATGAGCCCCCCAAACACTTCCCACAGCCAATGTTGCACCAGAAAAAGATTATGGTGACTGTCTGGTGGTCTGCAATAGGTGTTATTCACTACAGTTTTTTTGGGAGACAATGGGACCATTAATGCAGCGAGATACTGCAATGATCTCGCTGTTATGCATGCTCGATTGAGCGAAAAGAGACTGGCATTAGTGAATCGACGTGGTCCAATTCTGCTCCACGATAACGCGCGACCACATGTTGCAAGAATGACCGTCCAGAAACTCACAGAACTGGGATACGAGACTTTACCACATCCTCCATATTCCCCAGATCTTTCACCTACTGATTATCATTTATTCAAGCACTTGAGCACATTTTTGGATGGTAAAACTTTTAGGTCTAAAGAAGAGGTGAAAACGACCTTCAAAGATTTTGTTGCATCACAGCCATAAACTTTTTATCAGCAAGGAATAAATAATCTCGTAGTCCGATGGCAGAGATGCATAGCTGCTCAGGGTTCCTATTTTGATTAAGTTTAACATCTCTATTGTTCATTTACCAAGGATTAAATGCATGCTTCTGAAATCGGCCATTATTTTTGTAACAACCTAATATGTCGAGGTGGTGCGGAGATCCGCTGGTGCTGTGTTTTTTGTCAAAAATTCGCGAATGCAGCATCATTTGTTCGCAATTACGTTTTATTCCAACTCACTACATGCTCAGTGTAAGAACTACGATGCTAAGTATTCATTTATAATTTTTACATTTTTTGTAAAAAATTAACAGGGTATTTCCTGTTGCAAGTTTTCGAGTGTTTTGGTCAATGTCTCAGAATGTCATGAAACGTGGTATACAGTCCAGGCAACGATTGTAGGCAACATAAACCGACTCTGTTCGTATAAATTATTATGTTATCGTATCTAAAAATCATCATTTCTGTTTACTCATTTTTCTTACGTAGTGATATGGATTTTTAGCAGTTATTCTGCTATTCTTCGGTATTTGTTTGAATTTTCAACATGTTCGTGCTCCATGCACGCTTAAACACCTAAGTATTATGATAGTTATTAATTTATTTTTTTCTATATATGTAAAAAAAGCACAGGGTATCCCCTGTTGAAACTTTTTGAGTTTTTCGGTCAATGTCTCAGAATGTCATGAAACTTGGTATACAGTTCAGGCAACGATTGTAGGCAACATAAAACGACTCTGTTCGTATAAATTGTTATGTTATCGTATCTAAAAATCATCATTTCTGTCTACTCATTTTTCAAATGTGCTGTTATGGATTTTTAGCAATTATTCTGCTATTCTTCTATATTTGTTTGCATTTTTAACATATTCGTGTTCCATGCTTGCTTATA
Organism: Trinorchestia longiramus; assembly: GCA_006783055.1. NCBI lineage: Eukaryota > Metazoa > Arthropoda > Malacostraca > Amphipoda > Talitridae > Trinorchestia > Trinorchestia longiramus. The sequence continues at coordinate 12,126 of VCRD01007566.1, forward strand.
CGCCCAAGTATTATGATAGTTATTGATTTAATATTTTTCCTATATATGTAAAAAAAAGCACAGGGTATCCCCTGTTGAAACATTTCGAGTTTTTCGGTCAATGTCTCAGAATTCGTTGATACTTCGGACAACAGTTACGAAAGCATTGAAAAAAAGAAAAACTGAGTCGAATTCTGCACATACCAATTTTTATAATTTTTGTAGGTCATAGATGTTTATGTAGTATGATGCATTCGATTTTTTGCCAATATAGCACCATTTGTTCGCATCTGCGTTTTATTCCAACTCAATACATGTTCAGCGTGCGAACATTATAAATTAATAATTAGCATCATAGTTCACACACTGAGCATGTATTGAGTTAGAATAAAACGCAAATGGGAACAAATGGTGCTGCATTGGCGAATAATTGGCAAAAAAAAGTCGAATGCATATTACACAAATATCTATGACTTACAAAAATTATACAAAATGAAATTTGCAGACTTAGTCATTTTTCCTTGTTTACAGTGCTTACTTTTCCAGAGTTGCAACGAATTCTGAGACATTGACCAAAAAACCAAAACTATCATAATGGGATACCCTCTTCATTTTTGTCAAGAAATCTACAAATCAGTATTTAACATCACAAAGTTACTGAACTACTTTATTCATTATTTGCATCCATTTAAGAAATTATTCTTTCCGACATTTTGTGGCTGAAACTCATTTTTCACAACAATATAAAAAAGACAAGACATTCGCGGATATTGAAATTCAAAATCCCCATCCGAATTATCTCTTTCATATATTTTCCTAACGTTGTATTATTTACCTAGAGTCGCTTTCGACAGGTCCAGTGGCAGATGCTATCGTGTATCCTTTACACGGGTCACTGCCAGCCTCACACCAGCTGCGTGCCTTCCAGAGAGCTGGACCAGGGGTCCGCAAGATTATCGTTGCTACCAACATTGCAGAGACCTCGGTCACTATTCCAGGAGTTGTATACGGTTAGTTTCGAAGATAAAAATGTAATGTTATTGTATGCTAGTGAAACGTTTTATTCTTTTTTTTATTGATGCAAAATAATTCAAGGGAAGCACACAATCTCAAATTAGGAATCTTGGGGGTGTTGATTTACCAATAATGTATGGAGGTACTGTTGTTGAGACGAAATTTTAAATTTTCTTCATAGTCTACAAAGCTCGCTATTGTCGTGGACTTATTACACAATATATTTGTTAAGTAGCGAATGATACCTTACAAATTACAGAATTTTGTATGGTGTTATTCAAAATAACAAAATTCTAGTGCGCAGTTCTCCGATCTTCTTCTCGGCTTGCCCTTTCAACGCAATTCGTGTTCATTGGACCGCTGCACTCCTAATGTCCGTCCATTCAAAGAACTTGAGCGATAGACTACGTAGATGCAGTTGCGGACTGTTGTATCTTCTTGACCCGCGAGTATTGAGTGATTGTCTCTTGATACCGTGCATCACTGGAGAGATCACTTGTGTTGTGGCTGTGGTGGTTAAACTAGGAATATAATAATAATGATCCACGAGTAACTGGCCCGTGCTTACTGTGCAGTTGTGGACTGCGGGTTCGTGAAGCTACGGGTGTACAGCTCGAGCCCCACCTCTGCAGGCGTCATCACTGATGGTCTGTCTGTGGTGGCAGCCAGCCAGGCCTCTGCGGTGCAGCGCGCTGGCAGGGCAGGCAGGACTAGACCTGGCAAAGTCTACAGGTAGTCGTCAGGAGAAAAGAATTATTACTTTGTAGGTTTCTCTTTAGTGATCGAGTGCAGAGATTGTTATTTATGTTGAGGGCAATTTATTCCTTTGATTGCAAAGTTATTTTCTTATCCATTCTCATTAAGTTCTTGTTCGCCTGAATTTTGAAATAATTTAACGTATTCATCGTTCTTCCGTCCGTTTCCATCCAGATCTGTCGTAACCATCTATTCTTTTAGGTAGGAATTCTGTGTAAGAAATCACAAGTATTTAATAATTTAGTTTTAATTGATATATTATATTTTAATGACTTGAAAATCAGTTGCAATTGGAGATAATGAATTTTGTCTATGTCGTTTATGAATTTTGTCTATGTCGTTTATGAGTTAAAATACTGATACTTGCATAAATTTCTAAAGAAGTTTCATCATTGCGACACCGTTTTTATAAGTTGTCGAACTATTCTTGCTCTGGATAATTTGTTCTCTCTTATATTATTTTGTTTCTGGACGGCTAGGAATTTCTAATGGGCCAGGTAATATGTAAACTCCTCCAGGAAGAAAAAACTGGTACAAGTGTTTGCAGTGTATGTGTTCAATGTTATTTGTTGTTTGACATTATTTGAAGATTACGGAGTAAGATAATACTTATTAATGTGGTGCAATGGCGACCTCCTCTAAGCAGACACTTTCTTCTAAATTGGGCATAGGATTAGTAAAAGGTTCAAAAATCTGTATAAATCATACTCATCACTTTGAGTCTCGGCCGTGATTCCAAATGGAGTACCTATATCACTCATTATTCTGGTTTTAGCCAATATCAACATGGGAACACACGTCACATTGCTTTCTTGCTGTGCAGATTGTTCCCAGAAAGCGAGTTCTCTCGTCTACCACTAACCACACCTCCTGAGATAGTGAGAACGAACCTCAGCCCTGCGGTCCTCAACCTCCTCGCTCTCGGCATCGGTATGGAAATGAGGAATTGAGTTGCTTGAAGTACAATGTTTCTGCCTTCTGTGGTGGGTTGAAATTGAAGTTATTTTTCAAACGTAGGTGTACATATTACTGATATAATGCATTGCGATATTTCCTCAAAAGATAGTAACTTCGTAAGATGTGGATAAATAGTATAGTCTGTAAAAGGAGCCCGAAGTATTCTAGGGTTGGAATTAAGTTCTGATATTACCTCGATGAATGACTTCAGCTCTTGACGAATTTCAGTTTTTAATAGTGACACGTGTCTAGTTTCATTATTAAATCGATGATATTCATAGTAAAAGAAGTGTTATTCGTAGCTATCATATCGAGGCTCAGTACCATTGTAGAGATATTTTATTTAATACTGTATTTGCCTTCAGAAAACATGCTACGCTTCGACTTCCCATCACCACCGCCTGCTAAGCATCTGATCGCCGCCTTAGATGAGTTGTACGCGCTTTCTGCCCTCGACGACAGCGTGCAGTTGACCGAGCCTGTGGGACGGTGGATGGCAGAGATGCCTCTCTCACCGCACCTCTCCAAAATGCTTCTTGTTTCAGGTGAGGCAATTCTTCAATATCTCTTAGGTATGTTGACTATAATAACTAAATTAAACGGTTTGCTGTTTAAATGTTGAAGGTAGCCCTAACAGGAAAAGTTATAGAATTCAATTTATGTTTCCCTGATTAATTTTCTTTACTGCTCTATGATAAGTTAAAATAATTATTAGATACCTCCGTGTTAGTGCGAAAGACGTAAGAAGTGGCCTCCGAAACCAGGGATTTAGTTTTCGTGTTACGATTCGTTCGTAAGGATGTTCCGGAAACCTATATTGTTTTTCCAAAAACAATTGATATTATTTCTTTGAGACAAGAAATATATATATATATATATGCTGTAAATCGGGTGCTCAGGACTGTCTTTGACATGGTAGTATTAAACTGTACAAGCTGAGCATGAGCTTTAATTTTATGTACAATTACTGATATTTCGTCAATAAAACTGTATTTCGCTACGAACAATTTGTCTAGTATTGTTACTGGACACGAGAAACGGAGATCTTTTTCACTGAGCTTTGTTTTGAATGCTCAACACCTCCACACAATACCTAAGGTGCTTCTCTAGTTCTCGTCGTATACTAACCTGTCCTTTTTTATACGCAGGATAAAATTAACTTCTTGCATTTACCAGAAAATTTCGGGTGCAGTGCAGAAGCAGCGGTGATAGTTGCGCTGCTGCAGGTTCAAGGGATCTTCGTCACACCTGCTGGGAAATTGCAACTGGCGCGAGTGCAGCACTGCAAGTTTCAGGCGAGTTTCATTTTCATTCTACACTTACCGTAGAACAATATGTTTGAGCGATTTCAGATTTAGCTGTATAACTAGGTTAATTTGATGACATAATAAAGTGCCAAGTAGAGCCAATTTGAGATTCGAAAACCTTTTCTTTATAGAAGTTACCGTGCATGTAGTACAGGAACTATTGTGATCTTCACGTAAAGTATCTGGTTTTATCGGTCATTTTTTCAGCAATGTAAATGTAAGATTATTATCAAAATTTCACCACACTATGTTAATGCTCTCACAGGTAGAAGAAGGTGATCTCGTGACTCTGTTGAATGTTTACACGGCGTGGCAGCGGCATGACCGTAGCAAGCAGTGGTGTTCCAAGCACTTCGTAAGCCACAAAGCCTTGTGTCGGGCTGAGGAAATACGAACCAGGATATGCTCTCTGCTTGTCAAATGGGATGTCGTGAAAAAGGATGAGACTGGTAAGTTAGTTGCCGAGTTGTTTTTTGTCTTTAAGTTGGAATAATGTTCAACGTGGTCGTTCCCACTTTGCTGACGAGGAAGGACTTACACCGTAAGCTTTAAATGAGCGAGATAGAAATGGGATAGGAGCCTTGAGGTGTTGATTTACCAGTGATGTATGTAGGTACTGTAGTTGAGACGAAATTTTAAATTTTCTTCATAGTCTACAAAACTCGCTATTGCTCGCTATTATCGTGGATATATTCTCGCTCCATATTTCTGCGTTGAAGTAGCTGTGAATTACATACGTAGAACAAGATCGTTTACTTAATATGTGAGTGAAGTCACTCGAGCGTTTTGCGTTTATTGACGCATTGCCTATGCTAGTGGTTTTAATCTATCCTGTGTTAATTAGAATTTATTTAACTTATCACAATGAAATAAGCATAGGATGAACTCAGTTTTTTCGTAGGAACTTAGCACAAACTAGTACGTTTTAACATAACATAGTTATCAATATTCTATTTTTAGTCAAAGCTAGACACTGATCTTTTCATCATTAAGCACATGATAAAAATGATACAAATAGCGATATTGGCAAAAACTACTAACGCTCGTGGTTTAAATTTTGTGAGATTATATTTCTATGTTACATCCTCTCCAAGTGATACGAAACAGTATTTCAGTGATTAATGTTACGTATCATCTACCACTGTATTATACTTCAAATCAATAATAAAGCTCAAGCCCCGTTAGCACTAGATATAACTATATCGTACGCCCTGTCACAGATACTAGATTGTACAGATGACTCCAGCGTGTGAGGCCGATTCTAGCGTTTACATTTTGTGCAGAAGTTAGCAGTAGCACAAGTGCAGCCAGTATCCGCCGGTGTATCACAGCAGGCATGTTCATGAACGCCGCATACCTGCATCACAGCGGAGAGTACCGCATGGTGCGAGGGAACACTTCGCTGGCAGTCCATCCTTCGTCTGTGCTCTACACAGCTGTGCAGCCCAAATGGTGAGCGATAGCATTGTTATTTTCATTCGCTGTACGTAGATTTACTTATTGAGGGAAAACGTATCCTATAGAATGCAGCAAAATGATTTGACAGATATGTAGGATTAACAAAACCGAAGTTAAGTATGTAACAAATATAAAACACACGTACATCTTGAAAATGAATTTTTCAGTTTTCGTTCTTAAACTTATGGGTTGAACTTCTCGCTCTGGGAGGGATAATCCAACTAATCTTATTCTTATACAAACGACTTCTGCTTACTGCCTTAAACTAATTTCACAATTCATATCTTTCAAACGCGCTTTATTCATGGCTTTAGCACTAGCCACTTCACTTACAGCGATATGCAACTTTGAGCATCAAATATGGCATAATTTATTATTTATTTTTGAAACTTTCACACTCTTATTACACATGAACGACAATTACATATCATTTTGTTTTCTAGACATCTGTCCTTCATTAACCTCTACAGGTTACCATTCTTAAATTAGTCATTGATTTGCGCAATGTTTTTCCTTTATACGTGGTGAAGTATTATAAGTTGAACTCAGTGACCCACCATCTGATACCGTCGTTAGTGAATCCAAATAACGTGTGCAAATTAAGTCTCAAAAATAATTATGAAAAATTCTTCACTTAATGCAGATCAATATCATAGTCACAAATAGACTCCTATTATTTGTTTCCGTCCTGATGGTTCCACTGTGTATATGTTGACCGTTATTATGTTTTAATGGTTAAAGTGCAGCGAGTTGACCAAATTTTGAATCTTATGTCTGTCCTCGTTCCCAGGGTTGTGTTCCATGAAGTCCTTCATACAAATCGTGCGTACATGCGCGATTTGACAGTCATTGAAGAGTCATGGTTGATGGAGCTCGCCCCGCACTACTACCGCAAAGGCCGCGATCACGAGGAAGACTAAAGATGACCAGCTTAATTACATTCCCCCTGGAGAAGTTTCACCCTCAACGTAAGTAAGCATTGACGATGTGCCAGTATTTTACTGATTTACTATTAAAATAATTATAGCCATGACATGTAATTTTCTGAAGACATTCGAAAAACGTTCAGGTGATAAAAGTATGGCTATGCGATACTTTCTAGAAATCGCGTTTCACTAGTTATGTGAAAATTCTTTCGTTGTAGAAATTAAACTAACTCAGCTCTGAAAAATGAAGCACAATCATAAAAGCTCCTATTGCAATTGAATCTGATCAATGAACTCTTTTTCTCAAGTTTAATATATGACGCCCAATTTGAGAATTTCTGGACACTAGTCCATTGAAGCTTTAATTCTTGCAACTAAGCAACTATTAAGATTACATAGGTATGTGAACTTTGTCATGGTTGGCATTAATAGATGCCACGCACGGGATACGTGCTAGAACGTATGTTACTGAATCAAGTCTGCTGAAATACAAGAGTATTAAAACCCTCAGGGCATTTAATTACTTGGCAAACTTACTACCAATTTTTGAATATAAATCTGGATATGCAATTATACCAGGTCCATCAAATATACATAGCTTCCATTGCCCTAAAATGAGGTGTGTATTGCCTCTATCTTGCTAATCTAATCTATTTCTATCTTGCGAATCTGATCTATTTCCATCTTGCTAATCTAATCTAAACTAATCTATTTCTATCTCGCTAATCAAATCTAAACTAATCTATTTCTATCTCGCTAATTAAATCAAATCTAAACTAATCTATTTCTATCTCGCTAATCAAAACTAAACTAATCTATTTCTATCTCGCTAATCAAATCTAATCTAAACTAATCTATTTCTATCTCGCTAATCAAATCTAATCTATTTCTATCTTGCTAATCTAATTTAATCCAATCTATTTCCATCTTGCTAATCTAATTTAATCTAATCTAAACTAATCTATTTTTATCTCGCTAATTAAATCAAATCTAATCTATTTCTATCTCGCTAATCAAATCTAATCTATTTCCATCTCGCTAATCAAATCTAATCTAATCTATTTCCATCTCGCTAATCAAATCTAATCTAATCTATTTCCATCTTGCTAATCTAATCTAATCTATTTCCATCTTGCTAATCAAATCCAATCTACAGGGTGTCTCAAAAAAATGTAACTGTAACGCACCCTTGGTGTGCGTTATCAGCGTTGTCTGGACAATAATGGTCATCAATTCGAACATTTGCGAACATGATTCTTTAATCACATTTGTCTTCTGTATTCGAAGCTATTCTATTTCACTTCATGTTCATAAATAAAGGATCTCGTCATTCGAAGTCTGAGTACATTTTTTTGAGGCACCCTGTATTCTATATCACTAATCAACTCTAATCTAATCTATTTCTATATCGCTAATCAAATATAATCTAATCGATTTCCATCTCGTTAATCAAATCTAATATAATCTATTTCCACCTCGCTAATCAAATCTAATATAATCTATTTCCATCTCGCTAATCAAATCTAATCTATTTCCATCTCGCTAATGTAATTTAATCTAATCTATTTCCATTTTGCTAATCTAATCTATTTCCATTTTGCTAATCTAATCTAATCCATTTGTCTTACTAATCTAATCTATTTCTATCTCGCTAATCAAATCTAATTTAATCTAATCTATTTCTATCTCGCTAATCAAATCTAATTTAATCTAATCTATTTCTATCTTGCTAATCAAATCTAATCTATTTCTATCTTGCTAATCAAATCTAATCTATTTCTATCTTGCTAATCAAATCTAATCTAATTATTTTTATCTTGCTAATCTAATCTTATCCATTTCTATCTCGCTAATCTAATCTTATCCATTTCCATCTCGCTAATCTAATCTTATCCATTTCCATCTCGCTAATCTAATCTAATCCATTTCCATCTCGCTAATCTAATCTAATCCATTTCCATCTCGCTAATCTAATCTAATCCATTTCCATCTCGCTAATCTAATCTAATCCATTTCCATTTCAATCTTGCTAATCTAATCCATTTCTATCTTGCTAATGCAATCTAATCCATTTCTACCTCGCTAATGTAATCTAATCCATTTTTATCTTGCTAATCTAATGTAATCTAATCCATTTCTATCTTGCTAATCTAATCCATTTCTATCTTTCTAATCTAATCAATCCATTTCTATCTTGCTAATCTAATCCATTTCTATTTTGCTAATCTAATCCATTTCTATCTTGCTAATCTAATCTAATCTAATCTAATCTAATCCATTTCTACCTCGCTAATCTAATCTATTTCTATCTTGCTAATCAAATCTATTTCTATCTTGCTAATCAA
>VCRD01007570.1:4797-20836 GCA_006783055.1 Trinorchestia longiramus
CCTAGCTTTGCCTATACTGGCTCTGCATAGCTTAACTCTGCGCAGCCAAACTTGGCATTTATTACTCGTATCAAATAAGACTCAAAATTTATGTATACATTTTCTTCCCAATTTTTTGTAATTTCATTTAAATTTTTTGTAATTTGTTTTAAACTTTTCTTGTGTACTTCATTTCCTATGTTCTTTTTGTAAATTCATGACGACAAATAATTTCTAATCAATAGTTTGATCTCACCGTTGCAAATCCATATTAACAAGTGGCTGTAAGCAGTGATGTTTATTGTGGTCAAGTGAGCTCATTGGAGCCAATATGCTTGTGTTCAGGTTTGCTGATTCATATTCCAATTTCTCATGGATCTCGGCTTTAAATTTCTAATTTGCACAACGTCTTGCTCTTTCCATGCCGTAACCTGATACCTGATGGCAGGAGGCTCGCTGAAGCTGCCTTACAACAACTCGGACGACCCCTACATGGTGGCCCAGAAATTTATAGACACGCACCAGCTGCCGCAGGACCACCTGGACCAGGTGGCGCAGTTTATCATCACCAACAGCAAGGCTGCTCCAGCTGCTGCCAGTGCTCAGTCTTTCGACCCATTCACAGGAGGCAGCAGGTGTGAGGAGGGTTCTTGTTAGGTCACTGCGTTATTTATTATGGGCAACTCAAGTAAATCCTGACCATCAGAATTATGGAAACCCTTACTAGATGGATGGAAGATATTTTTCCTTGTTCGAGAGCTAAGTGGTTCTTCTGTGAGCAACATAACAGCTAGCTTCGTGATGTATGGGATAAAATACTAGGGAGTATTTATATCTTATATTCGTTGATATGTTTGGAAATGTGTTCAGATACGTTCCTGGGGCAGCTGGGACCAGCAACGGCATCGTTGGAGGGGGAGATCCTTTCACTTCAAGTTCCTCTTACAGCGGCAGCACCCCACCCTCGGTGCCTTCCTCCCACTACCCCCTCACTATACCTCTGCTGTTTGAGGCTTGCAATGCACAGGGGATCACAGCCAAATTCAAAGAGAACAACCAGCTAGTCGATCAGAAGGTACGTTCTTTGTGTAAATCCCACCCTTACCATCTTCTTGCGCGGTGCTGGCTACCTGAGCTGCCAGGAGCTGAGGAATATCAACCTCACGCTCACCCTGTGAAGCTTTCAAAAGCTATTCCCACTGTATCATCTGACCCCTGTGCTCCGAGGAATATTGATTGCCGTTTTTTGGCATCTTCTTGGTTCATAATTTCGTCACTTATTCAGTGACATTTCCCGCTGGCAAAAATATCGGGGAACGTTAGTTAAGGTATAGGTAGTATTTTTGTGCTCCTCTCAGTGAGATATGCTGATAGTGCCGGCCCTGTCAGAGTCCTTAAGAAAGATAAAGAAAACAAAAAGTTTATTCCAATCTTGTTGGTACACAAAACATACAACATTGGATCTTAAAATGCCTTATCGTCAAGATTTTTAAGTGATATGAATACATTGGTTGGTAATATCATAAACGGTGATTATTTTCTCACAATTTAATAGAAACCTACAAATAAAAGTACAAAAGTTTCACAAGGACGTTTATGTTGAAAAATAAGTTGCCGAGAGCATAATATGGCAGTTTTAGTTTACAACAGCAAGGCTTCAATTTTATAATTAAATACGCGAGAAAGGATGGACTATTTAAGAGAACTTCGTGGCATTAATAGTATCAAAAGTTACATATAAGAAAAAGTTGGTGTTTTAGAAGTAAATTTAAACACATCTTGAATTGAAAGGAATGAAATACCGATTTATATAAGTACCTAATTGAATATCTCAAGAGAACGCTTTAAACGACCCACATAGGATGTCGCAGCGACTATCGTTTTTGGGTTTTCACTTTTGATTGAGGTAGGCTTTATTTTTCGTTTTCTAAGTGGTTCTCAGCGAGGTGGCCAATGTGCCATTTTAGCTTTTGCACAATTCATTGTTTCTGTATTACATTATTATTACCTGAACTGTGTGATATGTATTAGTGTGGGAGATGCTTCCGACCAGCTTCATCCATTGGTAAAAGTTTAAGATCATACGTGACGTTCGAACGCAAAAGTTGTTCATGTATTTCAGCTCGCATTTCACTGTCGATATAAACGTTAGAAGATCAGCAGAAAGTATAGTGAAATTGCACGTTTTCCTCACATTATAAATGTTAGAAGATATGCAGAAATGGCAGACAATCATTAATTTATGCGGCAGGTTCGACTATCAGACAAAGAAGTGGAGGAGTTGCTAGGGGGCGTGTTTGGTGCAGAGACCATGCAGACTGAGTCTTTAGCGCCTCTGGAAAAGGCGCTGCAGTGGAGCCCTGAGAAGGTACGTATCTTGTTCCTCATGCTCGACGTTCTAGGGCTTGCGTTGTGAGCCCATCTTCATTCCTTGGGCTTCACTTATTTGTACTTACGTCATGCAGTTGGGCGTTCAAAATTGATGTACTATGAAATTAAATAAGATTATTGAATCTGATAAAGTATATTGCATTCGAGTATTATCTATAATAAACATTCTTTATCTCTAGGAAATTTACTTCTCAATGGTGCATGGAAAATAAATGGTAGATAAAGTGTTTGGAGGCCTTTACCTTTAGACCAGTGTTACATGAACTGGACGCTTACTGCCTCTCCTACGACACTGCCATGTGAACGAAACTCTGATTCTAATGCGCACACGGCCAACTATTTACAAATAAATTCATTTTTTCATTTATTCAACGTTCATGTGACTTTTGGAACTTGGTATTTTTTGCAGTTCTCTGGGTAAGGACTTGCCCTTCGCTTAAACTTCTGCCTTCTGTTCAGGAAAGAACTGCTAATGCACTCTTTTAATACTTTGCAAGCATCTACTTCACAAATTGTTTACAAACCTCTTCTACAAGTCATCCATGATGTCCTGCATAGCATTTCTGAGAATTATATTACACGCTCAATATTATGTTACATGTAATATAACTTGTTATATGACATGCCCCTAACGGTGTGTTCCTTGCCATCCATGTTGAAGGTGTGGCCTTCTTTAGACCTTCTACGTCTGAGTTTACGCAGCCGTGAAGTACAGGATCGCTGGATTGCTGGGTCTAAAGGGTCCAGCATCATGGCGCTACTGCAGGCCTTCCTCCAGCCTCCCTCTCCTACCAACACTCAACTGCTGGCCATCAGGTGCTGCAAGAGGATCTGTTGGTTCCTTCTCTCCAGCGTGTACCTGGTTCATTTTTGTCCAAGTTTATCCAGTTCATTTTCATTAGAGTGTATCTACGTCATTTCCCCGGGGTGTATCTAATTAATTTTCAACAAAGTGTATCTAGTTTGTTTTCATCAGTGTATCTAGTGTACATGTGGTGAGCTTCCAGGTGATCATAACTCCAATACCATCATGATCTGATAATTTCATTCTGAAGTCAGGTGAGGTGCCTCTCGAGTGCATTAGCTCGGAGGAGGTCAAGTACTGTTTTGAGTATGGCTTATATCCTACCGAAATTGATGCTATTTCCTTGTTCGAGAGCCAAGTGGTTTTTCTGTGAGCAACAACAGCTAGCTTTGTGATGTATGGGATATACTGGCCATTCGGTGGTTGGCGTTTATTTCGAAGCTTCGTTGTTGGGCTGAATGATATGCAAGTAATCAAACAATACCTTCCAAGTATTGACATGACTTGCATTAATTTTCTTATGTTCTTGTTTGATTTGGTTTTTATATCTCTATCCTTTACTAACCCTTGTGGGGTTGTGGCGTAGACGAAACATTTTAGAGAACTTCGCAAAATCAGAGCTAGAAAATTTGCTCGACTCGTGTCAAGTTGTGTGAGGTGTCATCCAGGTGCAGTGATGTTGATTACTTCGTGTCTCCAGTCTTGACGATATTAGAAGAACTCTCAAAGTTAAGCAAGCTCTCTGGCTTCAAGAAGCCATTTTAGCTGAACACTAGTCCAAAAAATTGTTTTTATTTTGAGCGTGTTCGTGCATTTATGTTATTTGTCTTTACTAGAAATTCTGTAGAAACTGACGTCTGTGCTGCGATCGCTGGTTCTCAAATGGAAAATATGGTTACACTTTCTTGACGTACAATCGTCTCAGTCATAGCCCTTATTTCTGTCTCTTAGTACTGTATTAATTAATCAACGAGAAATGGGCGATTTGAATAGGCATATTTCATGTCTTTCTGAGTACATACAGTCAAATTTCTGATTGAAGACGTTACGTCTTTCACAAGAGGGAAATTAGTAGATGCAACTGTGAAGAGCTCATGAAACTACATTAATTATTGGTTCCGTCAGCCAGGTTTTTGGTAGGATTTAGAGTTCTTCTGCTAACCAGCCCATATTGCTGCGAGTTCGCAGAGTGATGCGATGCCAGCTGTGCCCGCAGCTGTTTGACGATGGTTACTGTGCCCGCAGCTGTTTGACGATGGTTGCTGTACCCGCAGCTGTTTGACGATGGTTGCTGTGCCCACAGCTGTTTGACAATGGTTGCTGTGCGCACAGCTGTTTGACGATGGTTGCTGTTCCTACAGATGTTTGGCGAATATGGCGGCCCATGAAGCAGGGAGCAAACAGCTAGTGGTTGACTCTGACGCCACGGTGTCAGCAGTTACACAGCTGGCACCTTTCCCTAACAAGAACCTCGAGATCGCTGCCGCCACGCTGCTTCTAAACTTTGCTGTTATCCTCACCAGGAAAACTGACGGTAAGCTCTCAAAGCTTTTACTAATTTCGGTCTCCTATAGGTAGCGATTTACGAAGATATGGATCGTACCTGCATAGGCTTATGGTTTGCATCTGTCTGAAGAAAAATATTTTGCTAGTCAAGCTATCTTGCATAATCGAAGGCAAGTATGTTAAATCATTTATTTGATCTGTTTTGTAAGATTCACGGTCGTGAAAACTAAATTTTAGATGATACTCGTAGGGAGGCGGAGGTAGTTGCGATATCTTTGTCTGTCTAAAGACGTGCTTTAAATGCTGTATTTTTTTTACTAAAGGAGGCTATTATTAGCAGCGTACGCTATAATTAGCAGTGTACGTTCACACACTTACTACATACATCTAGTGCTCGTATGCTCTTTCAGTGATGCTACAGTTTGATCACTTCGGTCTCGCAAGACATGAATTGCTCTTTATTTTGTGGAATTCTAGTTAATTCGAGCTCTTGAGTAAAGCATGTAGGTGGAATGTTGAAGATGAAGCCATGTGAAGTGCAGAAGTGTGCGTGCAGTGGCTAATGAAGCAGCTGTGGTACTCATTTTGAGAGCTGCTCTTACGACTGTCACGTCATCGTGATGTTCACCAGAGAGCGATGTGTTCGATTGGAGCGTGTGTTCTTTGAGTCGATGACTACTTCTGTAAGGAACTAAACTATTGTGAACCAAGAATTCTGTAGCAATTGTGCTGTGTGAATTAGGTAATGAATGCGTAAGATTTTACAACTGTGGGCACGACTGTTATTCTTCTTCGTCCTATCCTGTTTTACTCCTGGTGCCTGTGTGTGGTTGAGGTGTCAGTGCGTGATTGATGAATCTACTTTATATGACATAGGATTTAACCCTTTCGATCCTGGTTGATCATATATGTCCCAACAGAGAGCAAAAGCTGGATCGAAAGGGTTAAGTAGCAACCCAAGAATTGACCTCCTGGCTCGTTTCTGTTGTCATATTCGATTTTACTAACTATATTCTCACAATATTTAATTGACTAAAGCAACTTTGAATGTACTCAGTAATAGCAATAATATAATTAAGGATGATGTTGCCTTCTCTCGCACAGACTTATCGGAGCTGTGTCAGGTGCTTAGTGGGTTGTGCACGCTGCTACTCACGTGTCAGGACGCAGAGGCACAGTACAGGGCTCTGGTGGGTGTGGGCACAGTGCTGGGGAAGGGCAGCTCCGAGTGTACGCAGTTCGCAGTCACCCTCGACTTGAGGCCATTGTTGGACTCACTCTCCACTTCCAGTGCTTCCAAAGTGAAGGAGTGCGCCGCTCATCTCGCTGCTGCCCTGCCCACCTAGTGCTGTGTGTACTCAGCGCTCTAGAAATTTGCGTCAAGAAGCGTTTTGTCCTTGTGTAACATTATGCTTCTGCTCAGAAATTACCTTTTGTGTTGTCAGTTCACTAGATATTTCATTCAGGAAGTGTTTGTTGTAACACATTTCGGTTGAGAAAGGTGAGTACTGAGCACTCAACTGTTAGGAAATAATCTTTCTGTTATGCCTTCATTTTATAGCACGTCTTGTGAGACGCAAATGAATCTGATTTCAGGAATAGATTTCCGGGATTAGAACAAATATTCGATAGTGATTTGTATGGTGCATCATAATTATCCGTTGCTGCTCTGTGCTATGAAATTGATAACGTTACCTCTGCTTCAAAGAGAAATTAGAAAAGGAGGTGGTTCATTTTTGTTCCACTCGAACGCCCCTCTGCCTGTGTCATGTGTGTTCTGAATCCTTTTTGATGTAATTAAGTTTCACTAGATACTACATTCACGTTTTTTTTTCATCATTAGATGTCTGTTCAAAGAGGAAAGACTTGGCACAGTCGGGAGTGCTGCACTACCCACTGCCTTTACACTCAGTTTTTACGTTAACTGCCGTCGGAGACGTGTGTACTGGAGGAAAAACATTAAAATAATTGAGCAGCTACTTTTAGGCCAATTATGTTAATGCTTTGTTCTGTGCCGTGCTGCTACCGCCTGTTGTTGAAAGCGTAAAAGGCTGATGAGTTTCTCTGCATTGCAGGCCGGCCATGTGCTCCTAATTTACTCTGACAGATTTGATCGACTTTCTAAATCGCATCCCATCGTCTGCGTGGTGGCTCGCATGGAAGCCGTTAACTGTGAAGCAGTGTACTCATTTTTGTTTTCTACGTATGCAACTCACTTATGGAGTAAAAATACGCTAAATAAACTTATTTGGATATGGAAGTTTCAGGCACTTGATTGGTATTCTTTCTGTGACCAAATTATGGTCTACCTTAAAACCTCTGAAAGAGAATCTGAAACAGAACAGTGAAGAAGTTGTGAATGTGTGTGTGTCTTATTTCTTGAAGCTGCCACAATTGGGAATCATTTTCGCACGCTTCTTTCTCGAGAAGCGCGCCTGGGAACTGAAGGAAGATGCAGATATGACGACGCAGGAGTAAAGGAAAGGAAGCTGTTGTGCTGTGCCCGAGTCCAAAGTTAAGATTAACTCATTGTACGATGTGAATGCTATTACTTTCTCATGCTTCCGTCTACTTCCCACGCAGTTTTATAGTTTACTGGTTATTACACTGATTGAACCCAGAAACTTGACTGACCGTAGTTTGGTGACTGACCTTAGTTTGGTTACTAATATTACCTGATTACTCGTGAAAAGTCTCCCAAAATTTGAGCTATGTAGCCAGTGAGGACTCGGACATGTGGACAGCAAGGTGCGCCGCATACTCGCTGCAAAATATTGGTTGTGTAGGAGTACTGCTAATAGCATGCGCTGCTGGTCTTGATTGGCGTTCCATCGTAATTCTCAAGACGAAATGAGTTAGGAAGGCAATCAACGTGTCAGTCCTGCCTCATTGTAGTCGAGTTTGATCGCGTTTGTTTCACTCATCGCTTTGATTCTCTCTCCACTGCGTGCAAAAAATGAACGAGTTAGTAAAAATTTATTGTGGATAAATATAAAACTTATTTTAATTAAGTCATTCAGCTGAGAGTCAATAGAATTAAAGATCGTTTCGATCAAACGCTTTTAAATTTTATGATGTAGAGAACTCCATACTGTCCCGTTCAAAGCCATATACAAAAATACTGGCACTAACGAGATGAATAATATACGTCATATAAGCTCAGTGATTATCAAGTTTATCGATTCTCATTCATTTTAGAGTCTGCAAGTACTCTTTCGTTTTATCTGATGTAGTGCTATTTGTGTAGCACAAACGTGCCCTCATATGTACGAAACACTGTCCAGAAACTACAAATTAAGCCTGGGTATGAAGAAAAAATAAACACATTGAAACGTGAGCGACATTTTCCTTCTAGGTTTAGAGCTCGTACAGGTGCCTTGCTATCAGGTAATCACTAATGGCATTGGAATAACGATATTTTTAGAGTTCACTCAGTTGGCGCCAAGTTGACTATAACCGTATTGTGGCTTGCGATGCGGAAGCGATGAGGGTGGGCTGGATGGGCCATCACACCCATACGGGCTCGTTGCGCCAGGGGTCCAAACTCATCCTGGGAATTAGTGTCTCGTCGCTGCACGAAGCTCGGATGTTCCTGGAGGACAAAAATAACGCCTTGAGTTTCTGTAGAGGCTGTAGCGAGAATAACTCTCTCGGAGGTTGTAGAGTTTAGGATGCTAACGCATTGTCTAGCGACAACTCTTGGTACCTCTACCAAACGTCGTGTTCACAGCTAGAAAAGTTAGCTTAGCGTGCTGTGAACACGACCATAATGAGAGGTACCATTCGTAGACTATATGTTAAAGACTGCACCAAATCAAAGCAGTTGGACTAAAGCTAATACCGTAAATGTTTCGATTGTTTGGCTCATTTCTTGCATCGAAATGTGACTGAATGAGAGACAAACATCATAAATACAAACAGGCTACTCGAATCCTTTGCGAAGTTATGTTTGCAGTGCGTTATAGAGATAATTTTTTTATGCCTTCTAAAATTTATTCGTCAGACATATAAAAGGCAAATGTCGGAGTAATCCAACGTGTTTACGCATAGAATACGTAATTACCCAATTTTTTATTTTCTGCGACCACCAACAAGACGACTACTCAAGTGTTTCTTCTGGTTGGTGGTAGTAAGCTGACGACTACTCAACTGTTTCTTCTGGTTGTTGGTGGTAAGCTGACTCAACTGACCTCTGCCTCTTTCTTAACCTCCCAGTTGACCTATATCTTTTTCTTGACCGACCAGCTGACATTAACTCATGCTGATCACAGGCAGTACATCAAATTCTTGGTTCATCTCCCTAGTCGCGTTTCCTCCTAACCACATACTTCCCCAGGCTTGACTAGAATTACTCTGAGGAAATCGCCATCATGAAAATTAAAGTGCCACTTGCAGAGCACAAAAATGCTTAACAATTTAGGCCAACATTAGTAAACATTGAAAATATCAACGTCTAGCCTTCGTCAGTTTTCCTTTCTATTGATCGAGTTATTGAAGCCGATTTCTGCTCCGCAACTCACGGCAAATTCGCTTGGATGAAGGCAAGAGGTTGGATGGATTGGATGTCATCGGAATTGTCGCAGATGATCCGCGCTAAGCTCGTTTTGCGTATTTGGTCGAGTTGCGCCTCTGAGAAGGACGATGCAAGGCCTCCGTTCTCGTAGTAGAATCTGTCTCCCAACTGGTAGAAATAAAAGGATAACATCGCAAGTTTAAGTTACGATAGCATATTAATCGAGTACCTAATAAATATCAAGAATTTTCTCAATACAGCCAGGCTTCTGCACGAACCTGAAAAGCAACTACGTGGGACACTTGAAAGATTAAGTTTTGTCATGTGTAGGGACACATGACAACTTAATTTGGGTCACGAGGCTACTTTGCATTCACAATGACACATATTTTAATTGCTTTTTAAGTTATTGTTACATCCTAAAAAACGAAAAAAAGTATTTTTCGTTCAGAAATACTTAAAAATCAAACAGTAATATATGTTCTAGAAATAACTATTAATATAATTTTGAAATACACGGAGGAACAAACGTTTACCTTGTAACTCTAATTAAATTAATAGCGCCGTGGTTAATATAATTTTGAATGTACCCAATATCAGTTATATGCACAGTTAATTTATCTTATTGTAAGGTAATTGAAAAATGCTATAATTTAAATGAAGCGTCATTTTCAATTAACTGTACCACCGGGTCTCAAATGCTGTGTTGTCAAGAAGCAAGGTCACGCTGTGACTACACGTTACGCAAATTTGATAATGTAATTTCAGCAGCCACCGTAGTCGAGTGGTATGCGGCCCGTGTTCTGTATCGGGTCTCTGCTTGAGCAGAAAGACTGCGTGCGGGTTCGAAACCCGGCAATGAATACGAGCTGTTTCTCGTTTCACGCCGTGAGCTCGCACTTATCGGTAAGACCTCAACTCATCGCCCATGGACACATCCCAGGATCGTCGCATGGAGCTCACCATCATCCTTACTCTAAGAATGTTAACCTTAAGAATTTGAAAAACCAATGTACTAAATGTCTATGTACTGTGTACTTGATTGGAAATAAAGATTGTTTGTTTCATCCACCTGCTGGTAGCTACATGTTTAAATGAACTGTGCTCGTCTGACTCAGTTGTGACTTTAAATCGAGTGAGTAGCAGAAACTGAAGGAAACATCCCATATCAGCTATGAGATGAGCAACTGCTGTTTGGGACGACAGATGAGTCTGCTCTTTCAATACAAATAAAACTTAAGTTTACTGTTGGCGGAGGCAGGTGAGAAAAACGGCGAGCGTCTTCAGGAATCAAAAACTTCAACTTGGACATCAAGGATAAATAGAATAGAATAGAATAGAATGAGGCTATAGGAACGAACCTTCTGGCCCATTCTTGGGTCCGATAATTACTTCGATAATTATTCGGTTGTTTTACCCAAGTCCCATGCCGTATTTCTAGCTGCGTCAACCATGTCGGCAGCGGGANGTGTGCACACATATCACTCACGATATTATGGCCTGTGAAACTGTTCCGTGTGTTGTTTTTCTGCTAGAGGGGAATAGTTTTCTGGTTGGATTGTGACCCAGATCAATCATTTTCTGTCCGTGTGTCGTTAAATCTGTTCATTTTTTTCCATATGTTCTTTGATTGATTATGTAGAAATATATTGACTGGTTTTGTTGCCAGTCAGTCGCTGGATATGCCTTGACGGTACTTTATTTATTTTTCTAATTCCTAGTATAAATCGGGAGGCGTCATTTTGTACTATTTGCATATTCCGTAACGTTGTTTTTGGGGCTATGTGGAGTGGAATGGCAGGGTAAGTTAGTACTGATTTTACATAGGCATTGTATAACTTTCTTTTATTGTTACTACTTAAATCTTTTAATCTATATAACCTTCTTAATTTATACCTTGCTAATTTAATTCTTTATCTAGCGTGGATAGAAAATCTTTGAGTGTTAATGAGAACTCCAAGCGTTTTTCCTGTTTTATCGTAACTATATGTAGTGTTTCCAACTCTTGTAGGCTCATTCTTTTTCTTCAGAAGACGTATTATTTGGAATTTAGTTTGATTAGTTTTGATTTTCCATTTGTCTTTAAAATCATTAATGTTTTCTATTTCCTGTACTGTTGTCCTTCTCACTCTGCCTTCAGAGCCTCTTTCCGAAATAATCAGAGTAATGTCATCTGCATACGCCATGTTAATGTTGTTTCTTATGGGATCTGGTGAATCATGTGAGTAAAATGTAAACAGTGTTGGGCTAAGGCAACCGCCTTAGGGTATCCCGCTTCCTATTTCGATACTGGGTCCTATGTAGTTATTTATCCTAATTTCTGCAATCCTATTTGTGAGATAACTATTTATAATACGGACCAAGTAATCTGGGATGTTGTTGATAAGTAACTTATATTTAAGTCCTAAGTGCCACACCCGGTCAAATGCCCTACTGATATCCTGAAGCATTATGTTGATCCTTTCTTTATTTGCGTGTTTGGCCACTATTGTTTCATACATTACTGCTAGTGCTGTGTTTGTCCCCCTGCCACTTCTAAACCCGTGCTGGTGATTATTTTGAATGTTATGTTTCTCCAGGTAGTCGGTGAACTTTGCATTAATGACTCTTTCTAAAATTTTTCCGGGAATGCTGAGTAAAGATATAGGTCTATAGTTTACGTGTTGGGTAGGTGACTTATTGAGTTTTGGTAAAAAGATCATTACGGATGTTCTCCATCGTTGGGGAAAATAACCGAACGACAGGGAAGCATTCATGATTGTAATTAGGTTGGTAACCATATTTTTTGGTAGATTAATAAGTTGATGTTTTGTTATATCGTCTTCTCTATCAGCTTTATGTTTCAAATTTGCAATATATCTTTTCATTTTTTCCAATGTTAATAATGATGTCTGCCGTCTGAATCTATTAAAATCATTTATGTCATGATGTGTTAATTGTGATTCTTTATTCTCCATGTATTGCTGCACTCGCATATGGTTTTGCCTATCAAACTCG
This sequence comes from Trinorchestia longiramus, assembly GCA_006783055.1. Taxonomy (NCBI): domain Eukaryota; kingdom Metazoa; phylum Arthropoda; class Malacostraca; order Amphipoda; family Talitridae; genus Trinorchestia; species Trinorchestia longiramus. Next base: position 16,989 of record VCRD01007570.1, read on the forward strand.
TCCTTTTCATCCGTATGTTTCTGAAATATGCCTTTCCAATAGTGACGAAAAAGTTCTTTATCCTTGTCCTAGTACACTTCTTGATTTTGGTCATTCACTAGGAATATCTGCTCTTTTTCAGTGTTTTGCCCCGTTATTCGTTTGATTGTTTTCTAGAAAACGCGGTCATTCTTTTCTGTATCAAGTTTGCTTATTAACTTATCCCAGGCTTCTTTCTTACTTTCCCTGTACTCTACTATCTCTTGTCTTAGTTTATTGAGTCCTCTCATTCTTTGTGGTGATGGCCCACACTCCTGAATTTCTTTAAATAAGTCATCGGGAACCCTTGTTAATGTAGTTATTTTATGAGATCTTAGACCATGTAGTAAAGTGCGGTGTGTTACTAAGGGAATTCTGTTGCTGCTTGCTGTCTGAATTTGTGTGGTCCATTCTTGTACGTGTTCATCTATTTAGTTGGCTTGGGGTAGTTACTCGTAAGTCAAGCACAGGAAAATCCTTCAAATCGTTTTTGTAGCCAGTCCAGTCTGCTCTATCGAATAAGAGCATTCGATAGAGCAGACTGGACTGGCTACTGGCTGTATAGGTTGCGATGTTTTTGATCGATGAGGTATGTATGTAGGAAAGTGTGGTCCGTCTTTAATGATACGCCCACTGTCCAGTAATGTTATAAGCTGCTCACCCATTACATTGTTATTGCCTGAATCTAGTCTGGTGTGTCGAGCATTGAGATCGCCGATGAAATATACGGGATAACTCTTGTTATATAGTGAATAAAAATCTGGGTAGTGCAAGTATCCTATTCTGAACGGAACATATGCTGTTGCAATTTCACTTTTGCCTAATTTGGTGCGTATTGTGCCGCTTAACATGTCGCTGTAGTATGATTCATTAATTGTGTATGTAAGAGTCCTTTTTATGGCTATTGCACTTCCACAGTGTGGTTCGTTGAGCGTATTCGTTTTATATGTTATAATTATATATTTTTATTTGTTCATTATTTTTACAGCTATGACTATTTAGTAATATTATATCTGGATTTATTTTAGAATAAATATTTGTTAATGTTGTTTTATGTATTTTCCAGCTCAATACATTGTGCTGTATTAATTTGAAAGTCGTCTCTCTCTGCATATTTTCTTTCCCTCACCCGTCCTTTCATGCGTTCTTTGGGTGCCGGATCTAATCTTCTTGAACTCCTGCTCTCCAGCCCATACTATTGTTTCTTTGAATTCTTTTATTTTACAGTTTTCAAACAAAAATTTTACGACATTCTGTGATTGAGTACATTTTGGTCCTAAGTGGTATTTTGCTTGTTGTTGCAGTACCATCAGTGACAACTCTTCTTCTGATAAATCACATTGGTTACCATCAATAGCATAGATGGTGATATCATATTTGGATGCCGGTCGTATAGCTACTTGTACACCTGGTTTTGGTTGTCGTTGTGGCAGTCCCTTGGGCTTTGGCTTCACTTCTGGAGCTTTTGTACTAACTTTGGGTTTCACCGCTAATTCTTGTACCTCCTCTTTTCCTCTGCTCGCCTCTATCACTTCCTCCGCATCTTCCTACCAGAAGGCATCACACATAAAACTTACCTATCACTGTGTGCAGGTGACCAACCGCCTCTTCGCCCAGAACGGCTCGTTCGGCATGGACTTAGTGGCGCTGAACATTCAGAGGGGGCGTGACCACGGTCTGCCCCCCTACAACCGCTGGAGGGAAATTTGCCATTTGCCTCCCGCCTCCTCTTTCCAGGAGTTTGCTGACGTCATGCTGCCCGAGGTACTTTAGGCAAATGTTTGAGATTTTAGCTGTTTTCAATAAATTTTTCGAGTGATGATTGGGCTCTAAGCCTTTTTTTCAAACTCGAGAATTACCTGAATTTTAATTCTGAAAATAATATTTAAAACTATATGATGAATTCAAACGTATACTCAAATTCATGACTATTAAATCTTTAAAAAAACTTGATGAACTATTTTTAAGTTATTTTTCTGAATAATGTTGATCTGTGATACTTCCCCAAATTTTTCTTTAAAAAAATAAATGAGAAACGAAAAGTAAGAATGGCTTTTGTGGCATAATGTATAAGTTAGTAGTTGGCACCTCAACGGGGACGCCTTGGCTTGCGTGCAGCGTGAGGGGTGCCGCTTGAGCAGCCTGAGTTGTTGGTTGTGTGCGACCACGTCGTGTGTCGGTTCCGTATTGGTGTGAATGAGAAAAGACTCAGAGGGTGATGAAGTGGTTGAAGTGCTGGTTGTACGGTTGAAAATAGTCGTTGTCGTGGAGATCTGTACTTGTAGAATAGTAGGCTAAGTAGATTCCGTTACTAACACTAGCGTAGATACTTGTCACGTAAATAGGGGTTGTATGTCACGGTTGGAGGTTCTCGAATTCGCATTGTGCACGGTTGGAGGACGTACATCAGTCACGCGAAGCGACACTGACTGGAGAACAAGGCAAATAGAGGTAAGCGAATTCGTATTATAAAATACCGTAGAGTTGTAACTACTAGTCTTAACAACAGCTTAGTAAAAATGTTTATTTATCTCGCCATTTTTAGAGGTACTTTAAGAAAATGTTGTCCACGTGCTACTTGATTCATGCTGATAGGAAAATTATTAGATAGGAGCTGTTTAATTCTTAAAAGCTGACTCTATCCCGTCTGGATCGCGTCCCGTTCAGCCGTGCGGAAGCTAAGTGACCCAAATTACTCTCCTAGCGAAGGGAAAATAAGGAATGACTCATGCAGCAAATAATTTTTTTCAGGATGCAGAACGATTGTCCTCCCTCTACGCACATGTGGACGACGTGGATTTGTTCATTGGAGGATTGCTGGAGAAGCCTAAAGCAGGGTCCCTCCTCGGACACACTTTCCTCTGTATCGTTGGGGACCAGTTCGCCAGACTCAGGGTAAGTCTGGCGATATCATATTCTTTTCGGTAGCCGTCAGTTTGCTAGAATACGTAAGCCCTTCGTGGTGGCATGTTAGGAAGCATAGATTTTTTAAAAACTGCAACTTAACATGGCGTTTTTCCTTTACTGTTGCGTCAGAGGTTGATTATTCCGATTTGCTCTATATGTTGCTAGTTTTAGTGATGCTGGTCTGAAGCAAAATATCGTCGGCAATTTATGTATTTTTTTCTGTTCATTTTGAACATAGGCTGTAATCTTTTTAGTAATTTGGAGTAGCGGTAATAGTATTAATAGTAATAAAATTTGCTAGCGCTTGTACATCACGCCGGAGGTTTTGCAATTCAGGGAACCTCTGAATAACTTACGTCGCCATAACAATAATGTAACACCATCACTTTTATCATTACAAGACTTCTACCTTATAAACCGTAATTTTTTGTGATGTTCCAATTCAGGTATTATAACTATGAAGCTATAACTATGAAGTACTCATGAACAACAAAAACGCCGAAGAGTGCTACATGATACTAAAAAATAAGATTGCAACCGCTACAGACCACTATATCCCAAGAAAGCTAATCAGGCCAACTAATAACCCTCCTTGGTTCTCACAAGAGATTAAACGCCTCATCAATGCTAGACAACATTCGTACAGAAGACTCAAACGATACCAAACAGAACCCCATCGTCAAGAACATATCCACGCCTGCAGGGCTGTTAAGCGAACGATAAAATCTACCAAACGAAATAAAGAAATTACAGTTGCAGCACAAGCTAAAACTAACCCGAAAAGCTTCTACAAATATGTGAACGACCGACGACTCAAAAGAGACACTATTGGATCACCGATTGATTCTGAGGGCTCAACGCAAACGAACAACAAAAGCAAAGCCAAAATTCTTAATACATACTTTACTTCTGTGTTCACTCAC